>QMIH01001719.1:47592-68388 GCA_003987875.1 Clarias batrachus | reverse complement strand
TGTGTCTGTGTGTGTGTCTGTGTGTAAATGGCTGTAATTCTTGAAGGTTTCTTTTCAAATTAAATGCTGTTGTTAATAGAGGCCAAACATTACCTTTGTTCTAGAATTTATGGACCTGACTGCATGTCCCCGTTGATTATGTTCTTGGCAAAAAAGGGAAACAAACAAACAATACAGAACTCTATTTTTTTTAGCCATTTTAAGACCTTGAATTATTAATTTTTTACTTGATGAATATACAGTATATAGAATTCTCATATACAATAATACAATTTCAAGATCCCAATATGTGTTGCTGTGCTTACAGCAAATACCACAAGTTGCTTATTTCTTTCCCCACACTTGAATAAGTAATTGCAATCAACCACATTCAGCTTTCTGACTCATCAAACTAAAAACAATCTGAATCTTGCATAAAATAAATAAATAAATAAATAAATAGTAATAATAATAATAAAAAAAACTAAAGCTTATGACTTAATGGATGAAGGAAGGGGACACTCTGTACAGTTAATTTTACTACTTGCATTGATTAACTCCCATCAAGAGTCTGAATTAGACATTTGATTGACAAATGATCAATCGCTATCTGACACAGGCATTCTTCTTACTTCCAAAAGGAATTTCTTCAACCTCTAGGTGATTTGTAATTTTAAGTAGAGGACAGTGAGTTGCCTACCAAACTCTCAGCTGAACAATATTAGACTGTTTGCCCTCTGTGTGACATTGTCCCTTGTGTCCTATGTGTTCCTCTTCTGCATTATTTTAATTGTTTGGTAAAAGTGGTGAAAGAGTCTGGGAGAAAGTTATGAGTCTGCCATTCTTGCAAACCCAAGAATGGGTCTTCACAGCCCAAGTATTTATGTATGTGACAGAAAGTAAATGTGAGCAAGTTAAAAATACCCAAATCTATTAAATCCCCCCTCCCTATTTCTGTCATCTCTACCTCCCTAAAATCCTGTAGGAGACCTCCAATCTGTCTTATCTCGTTTCCTCTTTCTCATTCTCATATATTTGTAGAAAAATATGATTTGCTCAGTTTGGGTTGATTTAGAATGCTAAACTATCAAAAAATGAACAGAGTATGATTAAAATCTCATAATTCTCAGAAGCAACATTTCAAAGAATTCACATACTTTCAGCATCTGAAGGTTTTCGAGTTGCAATTTCACAGTAATGACTTTTCCCCAACTCACCTCCCCACTAGATACCTGCTTAAAAATGTTTTCTGCAAAAAAAACCTATGCACATCCTTCGGGACTAAGGACACCATTTTTTCACTTATTGCATTCAAGCTTATGAACCAAGCTAAATGTAGAGAGGATACAGCCAGCCAGAGATTTGGGTAGTGTCCGATGAGCCAAAAAATAGTTTACAGACATGCACACTAAGGCACATTTATTGTCTCACTTACATTTACAGTAGTTTTAGTGAAGAGAGTTGGCCTAAAGTAGAGCAAAAGAAGGGAAATAAGAGTTAAATTTCTACCCCTGCTGTAAATCAATGTGTGTGTTGACTTGTTGCCTGTTCTGCCAACCTGCAGCTGTGAATGGACAAGCTCAGATGGTAATGCCTTCATGCTGAGTGGATAACCCAAGCTTGGTTCTGACAGCCTTTGATAAATGCTCCTCTTTACATTGTCTAGCTTAAAATGATTACACTGCTTTCCCTCATTTAAAGGTGATTATTCAAACCAACAAAGTTAGATTTATTTTCCAAGCCTATACCATGACATAAACCTGCTTTAAAACCTGCTTTTCAAAAGTTGAATTATCATGGTAATTGTCTAAGTAATAGATTCAATTGATAATTGTAATGTATCTATGTGTTCATTTTGCCATGGTACAGTTTATACTGTAACTCAGGCCAGTCCAGCCATAACATTATTTAGTTTGATTGCCTGGCCTTAATAAATCATGTTCATACTTCGCAGCTTGAAGGTTGTTTGATTATTCTGACCTAGTGCACAACATGCTCAGTCAAATGTTCAACCTAAACTAATTGAGACAGATGGAGTTTACAACAGTAGCTTCACAGTGAGATGAAACATCTGCCCAGAATATTAGTCTGACTTATGCAGATTAAGTGAAAACATACTGCCCTAAAACTAGAAATAAAGGACAACATTTCGGAATTCTTTATCACAGTCAGAGTAAATTTCAATTTAACAACTACTTTGACTTTTAGCATATTTTTAAAACATTCTTTTACAACATTAATTRTCTTATTTATCATCACAGCAGTGAAAAAAAGTGAGTAAAAACGTGCCTTTAAAGGTAGCAGCTTCCATTTCCTCTTGTACTCCAAATGTTATTGATCATTTTATGTGACGTCACTGTTGACTAAGGCCAAATCATGCTTCTTCTGTCTGACTGTAGCTGATCCCATCATTGTATTTGTCTGGGCATTTCTCCAAACTATCCATTAGAAGTTTGGTGCAGAGGCCTAGCAATTAAACAAGCAGCAAGCAGCACAGCTTACTCAAACTGCTGACTCGACTGCTGGGCTTGTTTTCACTTTAGTGCACATGGACCTGTTAAATTCTAGCCTCAATATGTAATCTTTGAATTAGCCAATAAATTCACAGCACATTAAAACACAGAAATTTACAAAAATAAAAAGGACAACAAATTAAGGCCAACACTGAATAGGCTGAAATGCTTAAAATACCATTGGTGATTGTAAGGTATTCAAAATATAAAGTGACAAACAAATGTTTATGCTTCATTTGAAAATAGGTATTTACAATAAAAAAGTAAAATTAAAATTTGTAATAATGTCAAAAAGTATTTAGTGCCAACAAATGCAGAAAATGCCACATCCTACCTAAGTATTGTTGCTGATCATGGCCATGCTTTCATGACCACAATGTCCCATGCCTCAAAGATAAAATAATCTCAAACTGGTTTCTTGAACATGGCAGTAAGTTAATTATACTCATGATCTCCACAGTTACATTTAGGCATTTGCCATTATCCAGAGCGACTTACTGTTTTTTAAAATCTCATTTAACATCTGAGCAGTTTTTTTTTTTTTAATGTCTTTTCCCTTAGGGACAGTTTCCCCAAAGTCGTGGTTGTGAGATTTGAACTTGGGACCTTTCGAACCATAGTCTAACACCTCAACTAYTGAGCTACGCCTGACTCACTCTCTCTTTAGAAGTATGTGCATCTGTGTGTGTAAGTGAGAGAGAGAGAGAGAACAATGTAACATGTGTTACTTTACTTGAAAACAGACAGTTACCGTAGATCTCTTACACATTGTTCCCCATTTTAAAATGAGAGAGACTTCTAAAAAGTGCTACAAATCAGTATGGTCTGTACTATTCTTACTTCTTTGCCAGAAACCCAAGTGTAGAATAGATTAAAAGTGGACGACTGTAAAGGGGAGAAATATGTTCATGAATGAATTAGAGATTATAGAAAACCATGAGCAATGTAGCACGAATGCGCTTCTGGATGAGACAGTGTGTGCAGGCGGTGTATGTGAAAGCAAAGATGAAATGAGACAGAGTGTAGGTGTGTACGTGTGTGTGTTTCTCCAAACCACATAACTGTCCGTTAGCAGCTAGGTCTCAGGAGATTAAACAGAGTGCTGAGACTGCAGCCAGCAATGATTAGTAGTCTTGACTGCAGCCCACTAATCAATTTCAGCGCCACACAAATTTCTCCTCCCAATTCTAGCTTTGATCAGAGGGCAGGGAACGAGTGCCTGGCTAAAGGCATAATGTAGTTTAACACTAATGTAGCTGGAACTGCCTGTCTATGAACTGGCAGCAAAGTGCGTGAGACAATTAACCGAGAGCAGGGAGAACTAGGGTATATGCATTCATGCTTAGTTAAAATGCCATTGTGGAAATACAGATTAGATGTGCCTGCTGTGTTCAGATTTAAGTCTGTATAGACCCATACATACATACATACATACATACATACAGTACATACATACATACATACATACATACAGTACATACATACATACATACATACATACATACATACAGTACATAACAGTACATAAATACAAAAGTGAACGTATTGCTGCTATGTTTGAGATGATTTTAGCATTGAGGCATGGCACACTGTGGTCATGAAGGCGTGGAAATGGTCAGCAACAATATTTAGGTAGGATGTGGCATTTAAACAATGTTTAACTGGCATTAAGGGGTCCACAGTTCATCAAGTATACATACAGACAGACACAACTAGACGCACCTGCTTTTGGAAATTCATACAATCAAAATCAAACATTCTTAAAAATTCACATCATCATCTGCTAGTCTCCAAATCATCTGAAAACCCAAATCTCATACCAGTCTTATCATTAAGTCTTTCTCAAAGTTTTGTTTCTTTTCTTATTTAATATTTTCTGCAAATTTTCTTCTTGTCGGACCTTCTGTCTGTTTATGGTTTCTGATCACTGCCCGATTCCTGTGGATTGTGTGTATAAAATATACTCATAAAATAAACCTGCACATGTGCTGTCCTGACCATTTGGTGAACTTTGAGGAATTTTCCTCAAATATAATTATTAGTCAAAGCATTATGCAAAACTGACTAGCCAGAATTTAATGAAAATTTGTCAGTCCTTCGGTATTTTCCTGAAATTAAATCTGCGCCATGAGATAAATATAGAAGGGATGTTATGAGAAGGTTTGTGCCAGATAACCTCACAGCAGCCATTCCTTTTTGGGACGAATTTAGCTCTTTTGCCCTCAAAGTGGGCATGTCTATACACAGCAATTAACTGCTCCAATTAATGAGATAGTTCACCCTAAATATATAGAGCATTCGGAAGACACAGAAACAACCATAAACCCCCTAAAAAGCACCCAAATGCTCACCAAACACACCACACAGCATGGTTTACTCCAAAAAATAATGTAACTTTTGAAAACTGAATCTGTATGGACAGATCATTGTATGATTATTCTTCCTGCAGGAAGTTTATAACCAGTTTGTTTCATATATGTTCAGAAACCATGGTGCTATTTAAAGCAGACATGGAGTACCACGATGAGATTAAACATGGTTCGTTAAAACAAACATATCCACAGCAGTCCGAGGTGAGGGTGTATACAATACCCAAACTAAGAGTGTTTTGTGCTCAAATCAAAATGTTGAGTAAATGTGATGTTAAGTGATGTTACATGTGCCGAATGTATTAATCTACTTTAAACAGGGAGTGTATTTGGCTGACAATTAAAGAAGTACTCAATACTCAAATACTTAATCTTAAAAAAATATATATTTCTTTGTATTGATAAAGTTCTGCCATACAGAAAGACAGGCAGACATGTACGTAGACTTTAACATGAAATAATAATACCAATGATTACATTACAGCTGTTCAGCTTATTTTTAGCTTTAACCTTTTAGATATAGATGCATATAGGAGGAAACTGGAAAAAAAAACACGGTTTTGTGGACGGTTTTACGGCAAAAGATGGACAGACTGAGGGAGACCTGAGCAGAGCCAATAAGCTGAACCTTTTCTTCAACAGGTTTAGTACAGAATCCCCCCTCTGCTACGTCGTCCAGCCACACAGATATCACACTCTCCCCCCACAGTCTTCACAACTGCTTTCCTCTCACATCTCCCCAGTAACTAACAATAGAAAGTAACACTGTCCATTTCTCCACACCCTAAACMCCACAATACATTTCACAGCTCCATCACTATCATGCCCAAACATCTCTTCCACCTTGTCCAGCAACAGTGATGCCTCCCCCACCCCCTTTCAGTTTCAAGACATCAGGTGAAGAGGCAACTGGAGTGACTGAATCAAAACAAGGCTGCAGGTCTTGATGGTGAGAAAGTTTCCATGCTGTGGAAAACATCTTGCATTTTTCCAGTCCCAAAATCTCCATCCAYCCTAAATGACCATTTAGACCATTTGCCTTTACATCCCACCTAATGAAGGTTTTGGATGGTGCTGGCGCATCTTAGATCTCAGGTTAACACCTCCTTGGACCCTCTGCAGATTGTCTACTGCCCTCAGTTTGGTGTGGATGATGCCATCATTTACCTTCTTCACCTTCTTCAACTCTTTCTCACCTGGATAAAGCGGGTAGCACTGTGAGAATCATGTTCCTTGATTTCTACAGTGACTTTAACACAATTCAACCTGCACTGCTACAAAGTGAAACTGGAGAAGATGCATGTCAACACCTCCACAACCTCCTGGATCACCAACTATCTGACGGACAGACCACAGTTTGTAAGGTTGGAGGGGATGTGAGGAACACCTCATATCCCCTCCACAACCTACTGGCTAAACAGCGGAGCACTTTCAGCAAGAGAATGCTTTAGCTCTGCTGTGACAAAAAACGCTACAGGAAGTCCTTTCTGCCAAATGCAATTAGACTTTAAAGTAACTCCGCTCTGTGTCAAGAGAGAGATCTCCTTCTCTGACTGCACAATAAATAAATATGCAATTTTTTTTTAAATTAAATATGCATATTCATATACATTCTGTCTTCAATGCACCATCGTCACATCCTTCATTCATTGCATCCTTTTTTTTTTATTTGTATTTGCTGGTTATCCACTTGCTGGTTCATTCTCTCCATTCCTACTTACTGGTGCACCTTATGTATAATATACATGTATATACAATCATGCATACTCAATCAACTCTGTTTTTCCTCCCTCATGGAGTTCTTGTTTGCAGCTTACTTGTTGTATATTACATAGGTGTGAACTGGCTGCTGTAACGATATAATTTCCCTTTGGGATTAATCAATCATCAATCAATCAATCAATAGTAGTAGTCCCTGACTTACGAACATTCAAGTTACAAATTTCCACAGATGCAAATGGACCGCAGTTTGCGTTTAACATATGGGGATGTGAACAAATAAGTAAAAAAAAAACAAAAAAAAACAAGTAGCTCATGTATATTGTACAAAAATAGAAACTGCAGTGTCTATGCAGTGTCTATCTAGGTAGCAATATTGACAATTATGTATAATATTTTCAGTGTGTAAGTGAATGTATAAAATGTTTAAACTCTGGTATATTGTATGTGTGTACATGTGGGTGAAGATGAATCGGCCTCACCGGTTTCAGTGAATCAGTCCGGGAGTATGATGATATAAAATGGCTGTCTTGTTAAGTTAGCCTGTTTTGAAAAATCCTCAACAAAATGGATTTCAMAGGCCAGGAAAGTGGGGAAGTTTGACAGAATGGGGGCCAGGATTCCCCTTGAACATTTCACTGTGAGATTCATGTCATTAGGAGCGATTATCGGTTTTAGCCACATGATGATAGTGTTGGGAAACGGGGCATATTTAGACAAGTAGATTGGTATGCTTTATATTGTATATTTTTGTCAAAGGCGTATAAGATTCACATTGGCTGCCTTCTGAATAAATCCAACCTACAAACATAAGTCGACAGAACAGAAGTTGTTCATAAGCAGGGGACAACCTGTAAACTCTTTATATGTCACCAATGAGTACTAACACTAGTGTGTATATGTGTGTGTGTGTGTGTGTGTGTGTGTGTGTGTGTGTGTTTTGCCCCCCCCTCCGCCCATTTAAAAAAAAAAATAAATAAAAAAAAAAATAATAATAATAATAATAATAATAATAATAAATAAATAAATAAATAAATAAATAAATAAATAAATAAATAAATAAATAAAAATACATTGGTAAGTAGTTGAATGGGATGAGAAATTGATTTTGGTTTGTTTCTGTTTCTCTATGTGACTCAATAGAGTTGTTGACATTTTTAAAATTTAAAAAGTTATTACATTGCCTTGGTAGTGAGAGGAAGAGAGAGAAGTGGGAAAGGAAGGATGTTTCCTCTCTTTTATGTTTAATGTAATTATGTGATTCATTCAAGCAGCATGGCGTCCCAGTGACTGTGAGACGCTRCTTCTCTCTGCATGCAGTATGAGATTACATTGACTCATCACTACTTTCACCAAATACATTACCCAGAATTATGCATTTAAAAGTTATTATATGCACTGTATTATCAACATGTTATTAAAGCTGATTAAGATATATTTAAATATTGAATACTTGTGTGAAGCAGAAAGAGAGAGAGAGAGAGAGAGAGAAAGAAAGAACGAGAGAGAGAGATGAATGATCAAAACGTAATGCCCCTTTACACTTACACAGTGTCCATAGGACAAAAAAAGAGCATTCATAGCCCTTGCCAAAAGCTGACTTAAAATACAAAAACATAAACAAAACATACAGTTCTCGGACTACAACTAACATAAGCCACCAACCAGTACCGAAAATGCATGTTGTCATATAATATGCATGTCTCTGGAATGGTACTAGAGAAAAGAATTCTATTTTTCTCCTAAAGCTGCTCTTTTGATGATAATATTGGAGTACATTTTCTAATACTTCCAATACTTGCATGGGTGTTAATTTGTTTGAGATCAGGTGCGTTTGAAAGACCTATATTTTGATATTCATTGAACCACTGTGGTTGGTGGCAGATGATTCTTAAAGACACAGCTCACATAAGGATATGCTTTATTACAGGAAAAAGGTGATCAGACAGAGAAGGTTTGTATTAATTTTCCTCTAAGGAAATTAATGTTCGACATCTTGACACACACCAATGCTAGTAAAGCACACTGTTAACAGTTTATTTTTATTTAATTCATTATTTATCTGTTGAAATATCGATCTGGAGCATTTTTTCAAAGTTTTTTTTTTTTATAATAAATGCTGGAGTTCTCATTCAGTCTTTAAGCAATGATAGAAAATCTATAACTTGATTTTTACTTTCATGTCAGGTCATACAGTACCTTAAACCAATGAATTTGACATTTATGCAAGGGAAATGCATTTTGATTACATGTCATATAGTTTGTTAAGTGTTTACCCTGTGAGTAAAAGGGTAAGACACTGTTTTAAGAGGAGAATAAAGCATATAACTGGCAAGTATATAAATTATAACAGGCTATGTTTGAGTGCTTTATTTATCTTGTTTACAGGCTATRAGTCAGACAGTAAGGAATGATATTGGAACATCCGCAGCAGAGAGCAACAAAAGACTGGTCTATAACAATCAAGTATGGGGATCCAGTCCAGTTGGGCCTATTGCCAAGAGCCGTCTGAAGAAACTGCACTGCAACCTGATTAGAAAAATCACACAGACTTCCAGCAGCCAAAATCTAGCCTATCAACAAAACTCTAACAAATATGTCCTGGCATGAATCTGCAAAGTAAAAGAAAAGAATGATGATCATTACTATTTTGTTTTCCTTCTTGTTACACATGTACTCAGGAATTTTCCCTGACAAGTGTTACACTTGCTCTTAAAGGCTGTGTAGGGATGCCAGCCTCTCAGATTCTCCATCCGTCTTCCTTTAACAAGTTTTCCTTATTTAAGTTTATATGCATYTTTATAGACCGTGCCATGAAAAAGAGAGTGGTGTTTCCAAGGTTTAATACCAAACTCATAAACAACATTTATTCAGTTAAGCCAAAAAAACAACAACAAAAAAACAAAACAAAACAGAGAATGCTATTGATGGCAGACTAAGTCTAATAAAATGAAGGAAACTGTAAGAAGTAGCAGATGGATAAAGAAATGGAACAAGCAACAAAAAGGGTGAGATCGAGAGGAAAGGAGATAAATAGAAAGAGTGATGGAAAGAGAATGGAGCAGAGGGGAGAAGCGCTTTGAGTGGATGTGCTGGCAGATGGTGTTCACAGAAGCGTGATCATTTGGCATTTGTTCGCCAAAGTGTTCATGGGGAAAGTGAAAGGGAAAGAATGAAAGAGAATAGAAGTACAGTAATGATGGTTTTCTCTCTATCTCTCTCTCTTTTCCATGAGGGCATTACTAGCTGGTGTGTTACCATATAATTCACTGCCTTTTTATTTGACGTGTGACCTCCTGGCAGATGCCCGAGTCGGGAATCACATGTGCCACTTGACATGCCTACAGACTTGCTCAATCTACTGGAAATTGTTGTGCAGTCATCAAAAAATGACTACCATGCAAAAACCATGGCTCAGGATCATGTTCATCCAATTCATTGCTCCATTCATGCCAATAGACCAACCTTAATGTTTTTTTCTTGAAGGATTATGAATGAATATCTGTGCATATATGAGAGGAAGATTGCTCTCTCTCAGAGATCTGCCTGCACCATACTCTACATCATGCTTTAAAAAAAAAAATACAAATGATTAAGCTGGTATGGGGTTTTATGAATTTGCAGTCTGATTAGTTGCCCCTTCTTTAAGTCAACTTTATTTATTATACTGTAAGAATGTGATTCATAAAACATAACTATAATGACAATTACAGTGATAATTACAAAACTGAAAACCAGCATACACGTAATATTTTAATTTTAACAGTTATTAGTATTAACGGCATTTATCTATAAATATATCTATACCATTTTATCCTGTATTCAGGGTCGCGAGGGGGCCTGGAGCCTATCTCAGGAGGCATAGGCACAAGGCAGGGTACACCATGGACAGGGTGCCAATCCATCGCAAGGCATACACACATGCACTCACTCACACATTCATTCACATACTACAGGGAATTTGGGAACGCCAATTAGCCTAATCTGCAGGTCTTCAGTCTGTGGAAGGAAGCCAGTGTACCCAGAAGATAACCCACCAAGCATGGGGAGAACATGAAAACTCCATACACACAGAGATGGGAATCGAGTCTAGCCAGGAATCAAACCCAGAACCTGGAGGTGCTAGGTGAGTACTAACCACTACACCACCATGCTGCACACATAAACTAATAACTTATTATAATACACATTATTGTGTTACATCTTATTCAGCAGATTGTTTTGTTCATCCTACAATTAACTAACCACACATGGGATGCAATGTTACAGTATGTCATACTTTTATGTACCAGAAGAACACAAGTGGTAACATGCAATAAATCCTCCCAGAAAATGTCCTCACCATAAGATCATGTGTAAACAAATATCTGTGTCACAATAATCAGGTGTCAAGTCAAGTCGACTCATTGAAAATGTGATCGCTATGACAGCTGACAATATGGGATAATCCAAAGACTCAAAATGTCATGTCAAGTGTCATGCCAGTTGCCGTCTATGCCGACTATAGTTATGACCACCCTTGGGAAAAAAAGTTCTGAAACTTAGGCTAAGACAAATCAGATGCCTTAGTAACTACCATCATAAGACTATTTGTTAACCTAAAGCACTTGAATTTTTACAGCATCACCCATGAAGGTCTTTCTGAACAGTCAGACATCTATCAGTGAGAGTGTGTCATGATCAGAGCTGCCTCCTTTGTTTCAGCTGCTTCCTTCTCACTGATGAAGACACACCTGCTTGAGAGACCTGTCTGTCTTTGAGGCTAGCACTGCCATTAATGCCTCAGCACTGTGCAGACTAGAGAGGGCTTATTAAGAGTGTTCTTCAAAGAGAGGATAAGTACAGCCACTGCTGAGTATGAAATATTGCTGAAATACAAAGATCCAGTGATGCATTAGCTAGAGTGTTTGTCGAAGCTGTAGGGGTGCGGTCACTTAAAATGATAACAAATCAAATTGATAATTGTTAGGCCTAAGAAAGATGAAGTGAGCAAACCAAAATGATTTGAATCTAATTTTTAAAGAACAAAATACACTGCCTGTTAAAAAAAAAAAAAGTTGCACATTTTATGATTTTATTTAATCAGTTTGAATGCTTTGACTTAAGCACATGTTGCTTTGACTACAGTCCATGTGTGAAAATGATTCCTCATGCTCCCAGAACCACTCTTTCACAATTTCAGTCCTGTAGTATGTCTTTTCTTCCCCATCAGGGAAGAAAAATTCCAGTAATAGGATAACCTGGTCATTCAGAACATTGAGGTCATCAGCTGACTTCATTTTATTTGACACATAATATTGCTGAGCCTAGACCTGACCAATTGAAGCAACCCCAGATCAGAACACTGTCTCCAGAGACCTGTACAGTGGGCATGAGTGGAATTTAGCGTTTTGACAATATGATGGACACTATGAATATGAGGGACACATAGTGCCCATCAAGTATAGTAACCATCATGCACCATTCCCTTTTTTCTCTGAACTTATCAGACCACACAACCTTTTTTCATCACTCCAATGTCCAATTGTTATGCTCCATAAAAGAATTGAAGACTTTTTCTGAGTAGTCTTACTAAAAAGTGTTTATTTATTGATTTTTTAATGACCACACAGCTGTTTAGTCCCAATCCCATGAGTTCTCATTAAATTGTGTACATATGAAAATACTCTTGTGTTCACTATTAAAGATAGCTATGGGTTTTTACTGTTTTTACAATGCAATTTCAAGTGTTTAAGTGATCTCCGTTTATGATTTTTTTGTCCTCACCACATTTCTTCCACAAAGTTCATGGTTCATGGCACAAAGTTCCAGGTTTTGATAATGTGTTGAAGGGTTCTTAACCAAAGCTGCAGTATGTTCAATAGTTGTTTTCTTTACTTGATGCAAATCAATAAATTGACACTTCTAAAAGGCTTTTGTTTAATTTCTGAAATACTTTTTTTTTTTTTTTTTACCAGCCTGTATATTTTTGCAGAACCCTGTTTCTTATGACTGCTAATAATTTAAACTATGTAAAAAATTATGGATTTGTTCAATGTGGCTACAGCAATATGCATTCATGTGGGTTGAGAAAAAAAAAAGTACAAACAGTGAACAAGGTGAGACCTGAAGTGTTGTAATTATTGTAGGAAATGCTTAATTTCTCTCATTAAGCAGTTATAACTCTCACGGTCTTACATTAAATTGCCTAGAAGGGGCTCAGCAAGTCTTTTCATACATTATGCATTAATTTTGATTCTTTCTTATCCTCCTGTTCTACTCTTCCACTGCCTTTAAGCTTCAGTGCTGAGATCATATTCTGTTCTTCAGACTACAATAGAATATTTGAGTCAATATGGAGATTCAGTCAAATACCAACATGCAAGCTTAATGTATTTTCATTTTTAAATCAATATATCTTTTATAGGTTTCTTTTTTTATTTGATTTAAAAATGAAAATACATTAAGCTTGCATGTTGGTATATCTTATATATCTTTATTACATTTGACATGCCACAATAAAAGTTCATATTTTTTTTTATTTTATTCATTGGAAAAGTTAATCGTTCTCAAGGGGTTAGTTCATTAAAATAGAATTGGTGTTGATATCTTTCATAAAGATTATAAGTGTGTTGCTAAATATGATTTAAATAAATTAATATGTACAAAATGTGCTAATTAAAATTACTGACTTAAGATCAGAAGTACGTTGGCCCAGAAGGGCAAATCATCTTTCCCGTATTTGTTTTTTTTCCCATGTAAATGTATACTTTTTCCCTAGAAAATGTGTGCTTTTTCCTGTGTAAATGTATGTTTTTTCCCTTAAAAGTGTTTTTTTTTCCCCCTTGTAAATGTATGCTTTTCCCCTTGTATATGTATTCTTTTTCCCTTAAAAATGTGTGCATATATAACATTACCCATAACAGGAGCAGCTAAGAATTAGATCAGGGATAATTAGCAATAGTTGATAGGCAACATTTAATAGTCTGCTATCTTTTAGTAGCTCTAGCTCTTTTAGTAAGCTAGCACTTAATGATAATGATATTAACTTGCTTATAGATCCATATTTGGACAGGCATTTTACACAAACAATGGACCTTATTGTTTACATCACGTATATGTGTCCAAATATACTATTATAATAATATATATTAATAAACAAGCTAGTTTCCTTAAACTAAGCGGTTAGCATTGTGATATTAGCTTGCATATACAGTAACTCTATATTTGAATGTATATTACAGAGATGCTATGGAGCTGATGATTTACATCACTGTTTAATGGTCTAAACGAGACTGCTATTCCTTTTAATCACTGACATTTACACTCTGCAATCACTCCAATAGCATTAGCACTGCTACAAAGTTATCATTAGTGCCTAAAACAGTAACATYCGATTAATTTTATAYATTAAACATTACCTGGTAAKTGTGTCCAGTTGCAWATTTAGTGAGAATTATAATGTTATCACGCTATAATTCACTGTATATTCCATCATGATAAGTCCTAGAGCTGATATCCGGCACGGTTCTTTGTTCAGTTGCGTTTTGACCTCAGTCCCATAGTCCTTTGCGCATTAGCTTTAAGTTTTAGCTTGCAAAATACAGGAAAAAGTAATCATACAATTACACGGGAAAAATCATACACTTGCACAGTAAAAAGCACGTTTTTAAGGGGAAAAAGAATAGATTTAGAAGAGAAAAAGCGTACATTTACAAGGGATAAAGAATACATTTACAAGGGGAAAATCATAGACTTACACAGGAAAAAGCACACATTTTCTAGGGAAAAAGGATACACATATACAGGAAAGATGATTTGCCCTTCTCGGCAACCGTACAGAAGCTATTTATTTGTATTCATAGTATGGTTACAATGATGCTAAAGTTAGGGATGAACCATATAGTATTTTACTATTTAGTCTAGTCAATTTCTCTAAGGTTTGCGAGGATAGAATTTTGATGGTATTGGTCAATTGTGTATAGCAAACCACCTTTAAATACAAACCTAAAGCCTGGAATTCTTTATTTATTTAAATGTGCACAATTAAAGTAGTAATGCCTCTTTAACTCCACATATAACTAAATACTGAACAAAATTCAAGTTTACCTGATTGACTAATAACTTAGCACTAACTCTGATTTAACACACAACACAAAACAGGATGAGAATGTTACATTTTTCTCAGTGAGATTTTCAGCTCTCAAGTTCCTTATTTTATTTTATTTTTTTTTGCCACTTTGCCAATTTGAATGGTGTGTGTGTGTGTGTTAGTTCTCCCACAATGGTGTCAACCTGGCACTGGGAATCTGTGCCACTGTAGCACTGTAGAGCAACCTCTTTCTATTAATCCAGCCATCCTGTGCTGTCAACTGTCTTGCTGATCCATAGTGTTCAGCTTCCTAATTGTACCATTCAGACTGTGGATAATATTATGAATCTAAATGTTGAAAATAAAAATAAATTAAGATTGTTAAGGTGAAATGGTGGTGGGTGTGTGTGTGTGTATGTATGTGTGTGTATATATATATATATATATATATATATATATATAATCCAAATGCTTGCCCATTTTTTCTGCTTCCAACTGCTGGCCACTTGCTTCCTTGTTTCATACAGTATATACTTGAATGAGGTTGCTCTTCAGGTTGCTCTCCTACAGTGTCTGGGGAGCAACCTGAAGACAAAACTGAAATCAAAACTAAAAAAAAACTGTGAACATACACAACAACCCAGAACAAGCATTTAAAAAGGAAAATTAACATTAAGACAGCAGCAGTTATAGTAGTTAGGCAGATTGTGATCAAATTGTTCCATTAATACAGTTAACTTTTCAATGCGTTATTTGTGTGACCCTGACTGAAGTAAAAAAAAGCCACTCTTGAATCGGTAGCATTATCTTTCAGAAAAATTAATATGTTTCAGAAAACTTGTGTGTTGCTAAATATAACTTAAACACATTAATGTGTACAAAATGTACTAAATAAAAATACTGACTTAAGATCAAAAGCTATTTATTTGTATTCAGAGTAGGGTTACATATCCAATTACGCTGAAGAGTACCCATATTGCCGTTATAATATCCTGAGTTTAGTTAATATCTCTGAGGTTGCCAAGATTTTGATGGTATGGTCAATTGTATTTAAAGAGAACCACCTTTAAATACAAACCTAAAGCCTGGAAAAGGGAGAAATGGGCTTGTTATATTTATTGTTTCATTCATTTAAAACATTTTGAAATAAGCAATGTCTCGGATTAGGATGTGATTTCCTATGCTGTCTTTAGTTGTCATGGGTACTGTTTGCCGGGACGAAAGAAAGGCATAGTAGCAGAGATGAAGTGAACAGAAGTCTTTATTGAAACACAAAACAGGGAACAAATGGAAYAGAACATGAACTTAAACCAGGGATAACCTAAACATGACAGACTAGGAGATAACACCGGCAAGGAGATAAAGACAAACTTGACAAACTCCACAAAAGACTTTACAGAACTCAGGAACATTTATAACAAAACTAATGAGCAACCACTCTTCAGATGAGTGCCACATCACCTGACTGAGGTGATTTTGGGGAATTGAGTCCACCAAAAACTACAAATGAAAACAAAAGAAAACAAAATGGAGTCTGTTGGCACTTTGGCGCGCTCTGACACAGCCCCCCCCCCCCCAAAAAAAAAAAATCCCAGGGAGGCTCCTCTGCTATACTACTTTTTAGGTCTTGCATTCTGTTACGGGTAATGCTTGCGAGACAAAAGAAAGGCAAAGTAGCAGAGGTGAAGTGAACAGAAGTCTTTAATGAAACACAAAACAGGGAACAAACAGAGCAGAACATGAACTTAAACCAGGGATAAACTAAACATGACAGACTAGGAGATAACACCGGCAAGGAGATACAGACAAAAGCTAGGGGACAGACACACAGACTAGGAGACGGACAAACCAGGAGAACACAGAGAACTTAGAGAAAACAACGAACTTGGAGAAAACACCGAACTTGGAGAACACAGAGCTAAACAACTAACCAGAACAAACAGTAACCCAAAACACTGGGGGCTTAACAGAACTCAGGAACATTTATAACAAAACTAATGAGCAACCTCGGTTCAGGTGAGCGCCACATCAACTGACTGAGGTGCATTCTGGGGAATTGGGTCCACCAAAAACTACAAATGAAAACAAAAGAAATCAAAATGGAGTCTGTGGGCGCTTTGGCGCCCTCTAGTGGTATCCCCTGACATTAGTATAAAAATACTCATATTTATATATTTCATATAAGCTTCTAATATTCTATAGGTATTTCCAACCAAAACATGAATTTTTCCAAACAAATTGATAGCCAGTGGTGCTGCACTAATACTGGTCTTAGAACTGTATTAATACAGCTTTTTTGCGTTCTTTACACACAAAGAAAAAAAAAATAAATAAATAAATACATACACACATACACTCACATAAAGGATTAATAGTAACACCATACTAATACGGTGCTTGACCCTCTTTCGCCTTCAGCATTTAAACGCATTTAAACAATGCCCAATTGGCACTAAGAAAAGATTACACCATTACACCATCACCACCAGCCTGCACAATGGTAACAAGGCATAATGGATCCATGTTCTCATTCTGTTTATGCCAAATTCTGACTCTTGGTCTTCCTTTCCTGGGGCGGTCCGCATGTGAGCCAGTTTCTTTGTAGCGCTTGATGGTTTTTGTGACTGCACTTGGGGACACTTTCAAAGTTTTCCCAATTTTTCGGACTGACTGACCTTCATTTCTTAAAGTAATGATGACCACTCATTTTTTTCTTCACTTAGCTGCTTTTTTCTTGCCATAATACAAATTCAACCTCTTTGAATGAGAAGGTGTCCAAACTTTTGGTCCTTCTCTCTTTCTCATTCAAAGAGGTTGAATTTGTAATATGGCAGTCACAAAAACCATCAAGAGCTACAAAGAAACTGGCTCACATGCGGACCACCCCAGGAAAGGAAGACCAAGAGTCACCTCTGCTGCGGAGGATAAGTTCATCCGAGTCACCAGCCTCAGAAATCGCAGGTTGACAGCAGCTCAGATCAGAGAGCAGGTCAACGCCAAACAGAGTTCTAGCAGCAGACACATCTCTAGAGCAACTGTTAAGAGGAGACTGTGTGAATCAGGCCTTCATGGTAGAATATCTGCTAGGAAACCACTGCTAAGGACAGGAAACAAGCAGAAGAGACTTATTTGGGCTAAAGAACACACTAAAGAACACAATAAAGAAAACTCTTTGAATGAGAAGGTGTGTCCAAACTTTTGATCTGTACTGTATACAGTAACTAAATGTTGAAAAGATATTCAAATTGACCTGTTTGAGTAATAACTTTACTAGCTAGTAAACTAACTAGCAGTAGCTTCATGGTGTACTGTGTTCTTGTTTACCTTATTTACAGCAAACCTTGAGAGTGGTCACAATTTAAAGTAACTACAAATTAATGTAATTCCTATAAACTTTATAACATCAGAAATACTGCTGCAATCTGCTTTGCAGATGGCAATTACTAATTGTACTAACTGTAACAGCGCAAATTACTGTAAACTGTGTGAACCCACTTAAACTAAGGAAGGAATGATTGAGAATTAGTATCTTACATGAAGCATTTATCTGCAATTTACAGTCGTTTTATAAAGGAGAGGGAGTCGTGTGAGTCTGTTATCAGAAATCTGTATACCTTTTTTTTTTTACAATGGTCCACCAAAACTGTAACATCTTCTGTAACAGTCTTGTTGTTTTTGTGACACTTTTTGCAACTGTACTATTTTAAAATTAACTTAACTAACATTTATAGTGAAACCATAATTTGTAGCCTACTATTGCACTGCAATCGTTCATTAAAGAAATCACAAGTAATTTTAGTAAACCTGTTTAGTAATTTTAGTGAAACTTTATTTGAATAAAAACAGTATGTGATTTAATTGTTATTGTATTAGTAAATGTAAAATTAATTGTTAATGGTTTATGAAATTATGCATGCCTAATAGGTTAGCACACACCTCCAGTGTCCGGGTTCCCTCCTTTGTGTGTATGGAGGTTGCATGTTCTCCCCATGCTTGGTGGTTTTCCTCCAGGTTCTCATGTTTCCATAGTCCAAAGACATGCAAATTAGGCTAATTGGTGTTCCCCAAATTTCCTGTAATGTGTAAATGAGTGTGAGTGTGTGTAAATGTGTGTGCCCTGTGGATTAGCACTCTGTCCAGGATGTATCCTGCCTCATGCCATAAGTCTCCTGGAATAGGCTCCAGGCACCCTGCTGCCCTGAATACAGGATAGAGCAGTATAGACGATGAGGTGAAGAGCATAGCCTAAAACAAATGCTGAAAAGTATATTCTGTCATTCCTTAACACATAAAATGGTAATAATAATAATAATAATAATAATAATAATAATAATAATAATAAAGTGATATTCATATATCACTTTAAAACATTTATTTCCATTGAACACACTTTTTGATCATGTGGTTAAACCAAATATTTCTGACAGTTCGTCAGATTATCAGTGCTAACTGCTATTGCTTCTGCTACTGATTATAAGTAAAACTGCTACTTATGTTTCCTATAAACTGTATTTTGTCAGTTTGTAATCAGTAATAATAACGGTGCATGATGAATTATTGTGTGCATTGAAATGTTGCAAGTAAGGGGGAAAAATGAAAAAGCTACATGGAGCTTTTTCACTCTTAAACATGTGGAGACACATGCTCACCCACTCGCAACTCAAAATCAGCAGATACAAATTGCCTTCTTGGCTCTCATGCATCTTGTGTTAATAATTATTTCTCCTTGTCATCAGCACAAGCACATTGCAGGCTTCCAGCCACAGCTGTACTGACGCCAATCGCTTTCTCTATCTCCCCTTGCTTTCTCTTGGTCTTTCTCTCTCGCTCTTCTAACCCCCTCCCTCATCCCCCTTTTCTCTCTGTCTGCCTCTGGAGCTAAAAGCCAATTATTCTCCACAGATCCACAGCAACGTTTTCCTCCATCATTCTCTTATAAATTCCACCCGTGCCAGAAAAATTAAATTCATATTGAACGAGATAAAGGGCAAATTATCAGTGCTTTGTGGGTTTTCTTATACTTTTGGTCGCTGGATTTCTTGCAATTTTCCCCTCCTTTATTGTGTCTGATTTTTCAATTGGCAATTAAAACTTGTTTTGGCACATGAGTACAGCACCTGTGTTGGCAGCATTTCTGAGAATGAAGAGATCAAACACATGCAACCATTCTTTCACACACATGCACACACACCTCGGCACACACACTAACACATTATTGTCAGTGTCATCCATCTCCTCTGCATGGCATCGCAAAAGAGATTATCTTCCATCAGCTTTGGCTTGCTTTCCGCTCTCATACCGAACAACAGTCAGCAGTGCTCTGGATTTCAATAGGATGCATGAATAACTGTACTTCATATCAAGTGCCAAATACTGCACTTCTACAGGTATATTAGTTTTACAGTATATTTACATTATTGTCATCTACACAGATATACATATATATATACATCTCTCCATTAATGTTGCAATAACTCCCTGGTGTTTACATTCATAATGGTTGATTAATTAAGAATTTATGTTCCAGCTAGAATGGCACACTGTACCCTCTTACCATTGCCCTTCCTCACCGACTGCATCAGTGGAGGCTTACTGGCTATTATCAGCTTCAAAGCCATCACGCCAATAGGAGTTGCCATGGCAGCGCTTTGTTGAATGGTCAGGTCTGTCATAAGAGAAGAGGTTGGTGTGAACACCCATGGACAGGTCACATTACAAATCGATATTAACTAGCTGTTAAGGAACTCATTAATGAGATTTTTCCTTTAAATTATGGTTTTAAAGGCAAATGCATATGCTGTAGACCAGTGAATGTGCCTTGAGCTGTGTGCTGTTAAGACACAACACTTAACAACAACAGATTCAATCTACACTCTCAGCATAGAAATTACAGTATGATTAATAAGCTAAAACATTATTGAGTTTGTTGAATAAGTAGAGACATACCACTGTACATGCTCTTAGTTCAGCATGAGCTCACTCAACATGTACATTCACAATAAATATATCAATATTTCATAAGAGCAAAATTAATTTATTTGACATGATCATTTAAATGCATGTTCAGACACACATGCATATGCTCTTCTAGTTACACACAGGCACATATAAACAATGTTACTGCAAATGTATACACTTTATATTT
>QMIH01001719.1:12006-33778 GCA_003987875.1 Clarias batrachus | reverse complement strand
ATTATTATTGCTTTAAATAAAACTGTGAACCAAATGGGAAAATCCACATAAAGTACAGAATAGAAATAATATTTCCTTGTATAGTACTAAAACACCAAGTCAACAAGTCAGTTATCTGTCTTTTGTTGGTTGTATCAAAGTTTTGTATTGCTTTCTGCACGATAAACATATGAATATGTGTGCAAGGGGAATACAGAAAGGTACAATTAACTGCCATTTTTCCTTTAACCAGATCTGTTTGTAATGTGATCTACTCTCCATTGCAGGAAACAGGCTTAATTAAGTGGAATCCCTTTTTCATGGCATTGTCCGTAACTGAATTAGCCATGAAGGCCTCCGCCAGGCAATATTTGTTTTGGTTATCTTATTTGTGTCTCTTCTGCACAGCTACAGTGATTCAGTTGTATGTTTAAGCAAGTAAGTTTATATAACAAAAAAAAAAAAAAAACAATGAGATTTTAATAAAGTCTAATTTTCTCTGTTTCATGTTTTTGTCTCCATAACTGTGTTATCTGTTTGTAGTGGATGTGCTTCTGTCATAAATATGTCTATATATAGTGTGCATGGTTGTATTTGGAGTGCATTTTTTTATGTAATTTATGGTGACTTTATATGAGTGCATGTGCATGTAAATCTGAGTTGTAGAAGCCTGCAGTTTTTATAGCCCTGTTAAAGCTAAGTGAGATTTACTTCCTCCATAATGAGAAGCTGGAAGCTGGAGGCAAGGAGAAGGCAGAAAGGCTGACACTACCCCAGCCTCCTACTCTCATTACAGCCATATGCTATAAATATCGCCCGTTGGACAGTAAGTCCATCTTCACATACTGCACAACCCGTGACTGTTGGAGTTAGATTTGACCAGCAGAATTTCATTTGCATTTTTTGATATAGCAGTTTTTCCCCACATAATTGTCACAGTTATTATGGCTCAATTTGCTTTGTGAGATTTGTTCATAAACGGGTAAAATTAAATAATTATTGTTTCATCTATGTAACACAGCATTAGAAAAATAAACATAATTTCTTGTTTAGATTAATATATGTAATTATGATGCCATATAAGATATGTCCAGCCACCTGACATCAGAAGTTAGTACCGCCTTTTTTTAATTCTATGTATTTTTGTGCATAAAAATCGCCAGATCATAGTTAGTTTGAATATTTGGCAAATACAGCCTCAGACAAATGTTTCTCACTGTGCCATTACTTATTTAATAAAAAAACAGGGGAAAAAACATGTGACAATAATAGGTACTGTATACCCTCCATTTAAAGAATCTGAGAACCCTTACCCTACATTTCTACTCGTTTGTCAAGTAACACAGCAACTACTACTACTACTACTACTACTACTACTACTATTATTATTATTATTATTATTATTATTATTATTATTATTATTATTATTGTTGTCCGTTTGATTATTGTATTATATATTAAGGTTTGCAAGGTAGATGGCCATGCTTTCAATTGTGGGAGAAAAATAGCTTGAGGAAAAAACACTAAGAACAGAGAATCCACACAGAGACTCCAAAAAAAGTCCTAAATACTATGCATCATGCTACATTATATGTACTGTATGACAAATAAGAACCAAACACAAAGACATTTCTGACTAATGATTCTTTTGAACACTCCTGTGAGGCGTGTGGTCCAAAGTTTTATTAGACCCCTATTTATATAGTTAGATTCAACCTGGCCTCTATAAAAAGTTCACAGTGATGCCAGCACTAGATGCCCACACTGTAATAAAAATTTACAAAAGTAATCAATGAGACCTGATCCTTGCTATTGTGAACACAGGGATAAAAATCTTATATTATCTTTAAAATCGGATGTTTAGAGTGCAACTGTACTGCTCATATTGTACCTTATATCTCATTTGCTCTTCTATAATAAAAAAATAATAATAATAAGCCTGCATTGATGCTTAATTACACAAATCAATTCTTAGAGGATTTACATTCATAACTGAAAGTGTCTCATACCAGTCATTAATGTGAGTGCAAGTTGTCCCCTGAAATGTCCCACGTGTGTCTACATTGATATCAGTGCTTTGGAAGTCAGCAAACAGCTTGTCAGCTGTACATGATGAGGTTGAAAAAGTTGAGAAAAAAAGGCCAGATGGCTAGCTTTTTGCTGTTTTTGCAGCTATTGCTGGCACTGCTGCACTGAGTGATGTGTGGGTACAGGAGAGAAGCCAGCATCAGTGGGACTATGGTGTAAAAGGATTGACTAAATATTTAAACAGTAGAACTTTTCTTTGGCATTGTAGCTGTTTATTTTATTTATTCATTTATTTAAACACCTTTAAACACCCTGCAGCAGTCAATTAATATCCCCAAATATTAAGAAAATCAGCAGAAACTATAGATTCACTTTAACCTGGTACTGTCAACAGAACCAAAGACTATTCACCCCTGTGCTACCTTGTCTTAAAATCAATCTATTACACTGTGAGATGTCTAGGATGTGCTGGTTAATTGGGATTTTAAGGCTTTGCCTATACAATGCCCTCCATAATTATTGGCACCCTTGGTTAAGATGTGTTAAAAGCCTGAAATAAATTCAGTTTTTATTGCAGAAACATATTGTCACACTGAAAATTGTAGAAAAATATGACGTGAATAAAAAGTGAATTTTAAGGAGAAATAAAAATCCCCGACTAACAAATAATTATTTATAGTAACCTGTTCCACAAATATTGGCACACCTAACAATTCCACCCGGCACCCGCCTGCACCTGCCCATTTCTACAGTGAGAGGAATCATTAAGAAGTTAAAAAAAAAATGGAACAGTAGTAAACAAGCCTGAACGAGGACGCAGGTTTATTTTGCCTCCACATACAGTGAGGAGGATGGTAAGAGAAATAAAAAATTCTCCAAAGATCGCTGTTAAAAAMTTCCAACAAATTATAGCATCTTGGGGTCATGAGGTCTCCAAAACAACCATCAGACGCTATCTACATGCCAACAAGCTCTTTGGGAGGCATGCAAGGAAAAAAAAMTTTTCTCAGTCACAATCATAAATGCAAACGTTTGGAGTTTGCTATGCAGTACTGGGGCTTCAACTGGGACCATGTTCTTTGGTCAGATGAGACCAAGAAAGAGCTTTTTGGTAACAAAAACTCTATGTGGGTAGGGCGGAACACAAAAGATGAGTATGCTGAAAAGCACCTCATGCCCACTGTGAAGTACAAGGGGGTTGGATCGGTGATGCTGTGGGGCTGTTTCTCTTCCAGAGKCCCTACACATGTCGACATGAGGTATGGCATCATGAATACTTTGAAATACCCGGACATTTTAAAGCCATATCTGGTGGCCTCTGCCAGAAAGCTGAAGATGGGTCGTCGTTGGGTCTTTCAGCAAGATAATGACCCAAAACATGTGGCCAAATCTACACAGAAATGGTTCACCACACATAGAATCAAGCTCCTCCCATGTCCATCTCAGTCCCCAGACCTCAACCCCATTGAAAACCTGTGGAGTGAGCTAAAGAGAATAGTGCAGAGGATAGGGGTCAGGTCACTGGATGATTTAGAGACAATGTGCAAAGAGGAATGGTCAAAGATAACTCCCTAATCTTGTGAAACATTATTCTCTAATTGTTCTCTAATCTTGTGAAATATTATAGGAGACGATTAGGTGCTGTTTTGTTGGCAAAAGGAGGTTGTACAATGTATTAAACATCAGGGGTGCTAATAATTGTGGCACCCATGATTTGATGTAAAAAAAAAAAAAATCTTAATGTGGGATTTATTTTCCACTGAATAAATGCACTTGATGCACAAGGTCAGAATTTATTCTTTTTTTCCATTGTGGTCCTACATTATTTCGAACAAAACTGAATTTTTTAGAAGCTAAAGAACACATTTTAACCAGGGGTGCCAATAATTATGGAGGGCAATGTATATTAGTTGCTAAACATTCACAGCCCACTTTATTGGTCAGACTTTTCTGTGTAAGACATCAGCTAGGTACTATTATGCATGAAAATCCAAGAAGATCATCAGTCTGGCAACAGCAATAATGCAACAGCCAAAATCACTGAGCTCGCGTTTTTTCCTTATGCACATGGATAATGTGAACATTATCCGAAGCTGCTGGCCTGTATCTGCATAATTTTACGCATTGCACTGCAGAACATGATTGGCTGATAAGATAATTGTATGAATGAGTTGTTGTACAGGTGTTCCTAATAATGAGTAATGAATGAATGAGCAAATAGTTGGTTTGTCATGCTTGTCAAACTGAACACTGGTTCTGTCTGATTCTTAAGACCTCAAGTGCTTCCTACTTTTTTTCTTAAGCATATTTTCTAGATATTGGGAATTAACATTTGTCAGAATGTGAAAAGCATGGTTTTAACAACCATTTTGATTTTTAATTACAAAATAAGCCATAAAAAGACTTGATAGCTCATGAGCCGGTTCTCGTTCTTCATCTTATACAGCAAGCCTGGCGACACTTAAAAGACAGGCAATTACAAAGACTTCTTTTGCTATTTCTTTTTTCTTCTTTTTCTCCTCTTCAGATAAGAGTCGTGTTCATATCTGGTTGGCAGACTGCATCTGTCATATGAGCCCTCAGGCAGCGAGMGTGCGTGAGAGGTCAAAGATATAAACTGCCCCAAGTCTCTAAGCATTCAACTGAAAGAGTTCAAGAGTTTCTTTTTTTTCCCTTTATGTTACACTCTTAGTCATTGCTTCATAAAACATATTCACTATATTTTTTACTAAAATATAGGTTGCCTTCTGGCATTCCTCACTGTTTGATTCTGTTCCTGCCTAATATGTGCTAGAATAGATAATAATAAATAATATGTTCGTGCAGGTTTCTGCTTCCTTCTGACAGACAAGCAATCATCTCCTTTCTTTCCATTTTTTTCAACTTTTTTCTTTATCTTTCCTTCAGTGTCCCATTCCAAACAACAACAACAACAAAAAAAATTCTTTTCAGAAAATATTTTCTCCATTTAGCCCAATTCTGGGAAACTACATAAGACAGCTTGGAGGAGCATTGTGTCATCAGATCAATTCTAATGTAAATCAACTATGACGATGAAATCTTAGTAAATAAGAAGATCAAGCATGGCCACATATGATACACCAGAGAAAAATAAGGAAAAGATGTAATTTCCTTTCGTCAAGTAAAGTAACAAACATTACATTGTAATCTCTCGCTCTCTCTCTCTCTCTCTCTCTCWCACACACACACACACACACACACACACACACACACACACACACACACACACACACACAAATAAAAAGCAATTTATTCTTGTTCCAGTTGTATGATAGTTCATTATTCTGATCTTTGGGATCTATTCAAACAACACACTGTATGAATCAGTGAGGAAGACAACAAAGGTTACTGTTGGTATTCTGGGTTTAGCCAATACTGCCTCACTATAGAGTCCACATTGCTGTGACATTTAGTCGCTCATTGCTTGCTTTGAGCTGAAAGCACACCGGGCTGCTTTGTTATCCCTGTAGACGTAAAACCTATAATGGGAGTGCAGCAGCCACTGAGGTAGAGACGGGTATTGTTTTGGTTGTGTGTGTGTGTATGTATGTATATAAAAGGGGGAGCACGATGGCTTAGTTGTTAACACTGTCTCCAGGGTCCAGGTTCGATTCCAGGCCAGGTTAAATTCCTGCCTCTGTGTGCATGGAGTTTGCATCTTCTTCCTCTGCTCGATGGGTTTCCTCTGGGTTTCCACCCACAGTCCACAGACCTGCAGATTAAGCTAATTAGTGTTCCCAATTTGCCCATAGTGTGTGAACGAGGGTGTGTATGTGTGCTCTGAGATGGATTGGCACCCTGTCTAGGGTGTACCCCGTCTTGTGCCCTAAGTTTTCTGGCATAGGCTAATTTCATGATAATTTAAAAATGTATTGTATATAATCTATATTTTGCCTGGATGTCAGGATAATAGATTTACAGGTGTAGTCCTAAAGGGGGGGGGGGGGGGGCTAGAAAAAATTATGAAGCGAAGAGAAAAAAACAAAGACTTGCTACAAAATGAACAGTACTCCCATAGCTGCGACAAAATTCATATTTACATTCATAGTTACTGAAGCCTAACTAAACTACAAGTATCACTGTTATTTGCAGCCAAAATCAATGTTATTGACAAAATTTAACAGTCAGAAAGCTAATCCTTGTATATGGATGGTGGGTCATAGCCATGAGTTTCAATACATCAATTCCCGTTTATGTAAGAAATCCTCATCAGAATAAGTTCCATTAAGTATTTACACTTTTTTAAAAACTTATTTTAAAATATGTATGAGCCCTTCAAAACCTGTACTAGGTTTAAATACCTACCTACCGACTTAGCTGTAAGATAAATTCAGTTAATTACATTTTATTGTAATTTATTAGATCACCATAACTTCTAGAGCAGTAATAAAGTACTGTACTGTGTTTTAAATGTTAAGCTTTGTGCATCTAAGGAAGATGAACATATGTTAGGATTCAGCTTCAAATGCACTGCACATGTTCACAATGCCAAGGCTGTAGCTCACTATGTTAAATTGCACATGAAAACTATATATGATTTTTATGAGGTACAAATTGTGTAAAGTAGATATTACATATGCTGAATCATTACAGTAGAAATTACGTACGCTGTCAAAAAGCCCAGCATTAAACAGTGTTGAAATATCAATTAATTATTTTCCAGAGTAATAAAATGAGTTAACTGAAGTTTTTGTTGAATAATGAAAATAGTGTGAATGGTGTAAATATGGCCATAGCATAATAAACAGGTTTAATATAAGCAAGGAATTGCATTCTATGTCTGGTCTCTAAATTGGTTATTGGAGTGAAAATATGGGTGATAACATAATAACAAAACAACTGATTTGATTTTCAGATAGATTTGTAATAATATGGTTACTGACAAGACAATAATGCTCTAGTGTTGAGGTTTAATCCCCCTGCGTTACGGGTTATTTTAGCCAGCATAGTTGAATTAAAGTAAATAAGGCTCTGTGTTCTGAGAGATGGCTTTGCTGTCGGTTTTGCTTCTCGTTTTCCCTCTAGTGGCAAAATCCTTGATAATTGGTCATAAGGGAGAGAGTTGACCTTTGCTAAGGCAAATGACTTTGCAGGTCCCTCTGCAATTTGACACAATGTCCAGTGCCATCTGCTGCATTTATCTGTGTGTGTGTGTGTGTGTGTGTGTGTGTGTGTGTGTGTGTGTGTGTGTGTGTGTGTGTGTGTGTGTGTGTGTGTGTGTGTGTAAACATTCAGCAAATTATGAGCAGTACACAAGTCAGCAGTTCTATTGCCAAGACTGGTAGAGTGATTCCCCCAGAGCACACAGCATCACAGTGTTGGCGTCCAATGCCAAAGATGATAACATAATATCCACTATGTCCTTATAGCTTGTGTGCATACGACTTTAGTAAGGTTACTGTATTTAAGTCATATCATATGCTTTGTTAGGCTAGTTGCTTTTACCGGCATGACATGAATAAACACAAAGTAACCGGAAACAGGAAGAGGAGCAAGGGCTAGGAACATGAAAATGAGCTAACTGCTAAAGCTAAATAATTCACAAACACTTGGTAAACACAACAGATGGCTCAGCCGCAAAAGAAGGTGCCGCAGGCTAATGGAGAAAGTGCAGTTTCAGGATCCCATGCCCGCCATAGACATGTTATTGCTACCCCAGCAATGGTTTCATTGCAGCTCCCCGTGCAAATTCCTGCTGGATGGACACTTTTATGGGCCTCCTGATGTATACCAATCCTGAGGAAATAAGGTGAAGCAGCTTATGTGTGCATGCAGATAGGTGGAATTCATGGCTTACTAAAGACAACTCCACAGTCCAGCACTCAGGTGAATTGCAAATTGTCAACATAAGAATCTCCACACCCCAGCATGTGGTGGAGGTCAACATGCCTACATCTCTAGGCCAGTTCCAGGTAGATGCCAACAGAGGGACCTCTACTGACCACCACCCTAAAGAGGTGGACAGGGTGGCCTCTAATCCCCATTTACAACTGGAAGCCAAGGATGTAAAATAAACTAACATGAAAATTAGCTAACTGCTAAAGTTAAATACATATAATTAATGCACATAATTTAGTACTAATAATTCATATAATTTAGCTCTATTCTGTTATCATCCTGTTTGGTATGCTATTTAAATTATGCCTTTTCATTTTGTCTTTGTCTAGCTGTTAGGTGCTTACCAAGTTTTAGTTTAGATTTATTCAGCTCCAGATCGTAGTGTTTATTAGTTTATTAGTTGAGTACAGTACCTCTTCATATATATATATATATATATATATATATATGTGTGTGTGTAAATAATCATATCGCTCTCTCACTCACTCATCGTCTATACCACTTTATCCTGTATTCAGAGGTTGCAGGGACCTAAAGCCTATCCCAGGAGGCTTAGGGCATGAGACGAGGTACACCCTGGACAGGGTGCCAATCCATCGCAGGGCACACACATATACACTTACACACTCATTCACACACTAAAGGCAATTTGGGAATGCCAATTAACCTAATCTGCAGGTCTTTGGACTGTGGGAGGAAACGGAATACCTGGAGGAAACCCACCAAGCACGGCGAGAACATGCAAACTCCATGCACACAGAGACAGTAATCGAGCTGGGAATTGAATCTGGACCCTGGAGGTGCAAGGCGACAGTGCTAACTAATGATCTAGTATCTAACAAACATATCTTTTTCAAATAGAGGAAGGTAAACATAAGATTACTATAACTGTAAAACCTGTAATATGCCAATCATTAAAAAGAAATCAAAAAATCCAGAGAGGCCTCACTCCATTCATCTTGCATCAGTTTGTTTCTAAAAACGTTTATCCAGTAGGATAATGTTACTAATTAAAATAAGAAGAAGTTCAATAGCGCTGCCATTTCATGTAAACAGTTAATTTGACATTGACAAACACTAAAAAAAGGTGCTAACAAGTAACATTATCACTTTCATAACATATTCAGCTAGGTAACCAACAACTATAACAAAAACATAAAATAAGCAATTCTCCTTTATGAAAGGTTTTAAATTAATGTTTAATATATTACTTTTCCATTTACACTTGTTCAAACAAAGTGTAACCATTGTTATGAAAATCTTTAAACCATGGCATTAGTGACTCAGTGGTACCATGTGGAAGGCCCAAGTTCGATGCCCAGCCAATGCCTAAACCCCAGCCACTGGATGCAGTACTGGTCCCAAGCCCAGATAAAAGTTGAGGGTTGTGCGAGGATGGGCATCTGGCGTAGAATCTGAGCCAAGTTGTTGCGCGGATTAGTTGATCCGCTGTGGGGTCCACCTCAACAGGAGCATCCAAAAGACTAACAAAAAAACATGGATGTTAAATACCATTTATTTTGATCTCAAGAAAAATCTATTACCAGTGCTGTATTCCATTATATTAAACGTATTCATGAAATTTTATTCACTTCTGAAATTAATGCTAAATTTAAATTAATGCTAAAGTAGTACACCACTACCTGGTAAAAAAAGGTTGTTACTGGAAAAGAGTCATGGAAAATCAATAGTATATTTCCTGTTACACTGCTATAGTATGTAGTTAAGCATATGGGGAACACTAATTGTAGGTAGTTACTCCATAGACTCCATCACAATATGGAACATACCTGTATCTGACAAAATCAGGTTTATATGTTATACCTATTAGAGATGTGCATTACAGACCTTGATTCAGAATCCATGTGAAACCATTTTGTGCAACTTCCCAATATTCAATGTGGTGTTTATTTTATGATGTTTCTTGGTTTCTGTTTGTGTTTGCCTATAGCTCTCAATCTATTCCATGTGTTTATTAGTGTGAGTTATGAAGATTCTTTTGCTGCCAATACTGGTGTGAAATGGAGGCACTGCAGTGACTCCCATCCTTTACCAACATGAGGCACAAACTGTTCTTAATCAGAGGTTTCATCACTGCAGTAGCACATTCAAGCCATTAGAGCAGAGTCTGATTACACTCTGAATGAATCATCAAATGATAGTACCAAACTGCTCACCAGAGGCATGCCAAATTTCTCTCAAAACAAAACAAGCTCAATATCCTGTGCAAACCGGAATTTCTCAAATGACCAAAATGCTTTGATGCGACTGAAGGGCTGCCTGTAATATTATAGCGTTGGTAGTGGCTAATACAGGCATTTTCAGCATTAACAGAGTATGGAGTATGTTTATTCAGAAAGTAATTGCACACATATCTGCCAGTTTAGGTAACAAGATTGGGTTTTGTTTTGGTAATGGTTTGTCCAGGTGAAAATGAACACTTTCTATCTCTGTGTGTACAGTGAAACGGCAATAGCTAGAGGTCTACATCTTCACATAACCTGTGCGTGTCTGCATTGACTGTGCCTCATGCTTTTTGCTATGGCTCACATTTGGCACCTCAAAAAGGCTCCAAAAAAGGCCCATAAAGTAGCACTCCAAGCATAAATTAAAATTTCAGCCTCAAACAGCAAAAGCCAAGTGATAGGATTACATTTTAAATAGGCACTCAGCAAAAAGGAGGAAGAAGGACAAAAAAAATTAAAAAGGGTAAGGAGAACTGAAATATGTCCTTAATGTTCATGTAGTGAGGAAATTAAATGTTGTATTGTGCAAAGATTGTTTAAGTTATGTAGCCTCTTGAAGGTTTGAAAACTGAGACAGAATGTTTAATATCACTGACAGAACTAAGTGCAAAACCCTTTAATGAATATCATTCAAGAGGCTTCAGGCAAATTTGGGCCGAATACTGTGGAAAAAGTATTGAGGGGTAAATACTCACCAATTAAATATTTTAGTAATGTATTCTGTTATTATTATTATTATTATTATTATTATTATTATTATTATTATTATATCAATTTGCCTAGGAACATTGGACTATGGATACTTCCCTCTCCTGGGGGGATTTCTCTTGCAGTTTCTTACAGCGCCATGTTGTCAGCTCAACACCTGATTGTATCCGAGCAGTTACCACTGACTGTTACTATACATAGAATAAATTATTTCTGTTTTAAATATATCCTAAAACTGTACCAATTAAAAATTATGCCAAATCCAAGTTTGGATTTTAATTATAATTAATACATTGCTTTGATCTAAACTGTGACACAATGTAAAAACTAATGGTCAAAGCAATTGAACACATTGAGTACTGTTAATTTAAATAATTGCAGTTAGGTCAAATTAATAGACCTTTGTGAGTATTCAGAACTTTTTGCCATTTATGAGTTTGTAGAAATTACACTTTTCAAGTTAGCCGAACAAATTTGATATTTTATGTAATCGTACGTACTTAAGTAACAATAACTGTCACCTTAAACTTCCACCAATGTAAAATCTATAGAGCACTGGTGGTGCAGTGGTAAGTGTTTCGCCTGCCATGCGGAAGGCCTGGGTTTGATTACCAGGCCTGTTTGTCTGCAAAAAATTATTTGATTTGCACAAGTTCAACAAACTCAAAAATTGATAGTTTGTTTACTTAAAATTGGAACCATCATTACTTAAAAAAATTTATGTAATTGATTACCTCAAATATTCTGAGTTTTGCCAACTTAATCGGGTTTACAGTGCACTTACAGTATTACACATCTGTAATATTCATTGCATGTAATTCAAAATGTTTCATTTCATTTCTATGATTATGGCATATAGCTCATGAAAATTTTAAATTTGGTACCTGTATCTCAAAATATTTGAATATTTCATTTAAATTTTGACCAACAGTTTGGAGCAAAACACCATGCATCTTTGTGTCTAGTTTAATATTTGCATAGGGAAGTGTCACGAGTTGTGGTGCGAGGCATAACTGCAAGAGGCTCCAGGTTTTACGAAAACGATGTTTATTTAAACAAAAGTCAGGGACAACCACAAAACAAAGATACGTTATAAATGGCGGCAGCGGAGGAAGAGGAAGCTCGACGTCCTCGGCGAAGCATGAGGGCGGAGGAAGAGGAAGCTCGACGTCCTCGGCGAAGCATGAGGGCGGAGGAAGAGGAAGCTCGACGTCCTCGGCGAAGCATGACGGTGGCGGCGGAGGAAGAGGAAGCTCGCTGTCCTCGGCGGCGCATGACGGTGGCGGCGGAGGAAGAGGCGGCTCGCTGTCCTCGGCGGCGCATGACGGCGGCGGCGGAGGAAGAGGAAGCTCGCTGTCCATAACAAAAGCGGCATGCAGCGGCGGCAGCTCGCTGTCCTCGAAGGTGCCGTGCAGCGGCGGAAGCTCGCTGAGCTCGGCGGTGTGGTGCAGCGGCGGCAGCTCGCTGTCCACTACGAAGGTGCGGTGTGGAGGAAGGAGCTCGCTGTGCTCAGCAGCTCGGTGCAGCGGCGGCAGCTCGCTGTTCACAATGACGGCGCGGTGCAGCGGCGGCAGCTCGCTGTTCAAAATGACGGCGTGGTGCAGCGGTGGCAGCTCGCTGTCCACTATGAAAGCGCGGTGCGCCGGCGGGAGCTCGCTGTGCTCAGCAGCTCGATGCAGCGGCAGCAGCTCGCTGTCCATAACAAAAGCGCCGTGCTCGGTGGCGCGATGCAGCGGCGGCAGCTCACTGTCCATAACAAGAGCGCCGTGCTCGGCAGCGCGATGCAGCAGCGGCAGCTCGCTGTGCTCGACGAAGGCGCTGTGCTCGGCGGCGCGGTGCAGCGGTGACAGCTCGCTGTCTATAATGACGGCGTGGTGCAGCGGTGGCAGCTCGCTGTCCACTATGAAAGCGCGGTGCGGCGGCGGGAGCTCGCTGTGCTCAGCAGCTCGTTGCAGCGGCGGCAGCTCGCTGTCCATAACAAAAGCGCCGTGCTCGGCGGCGCGGTGCAGTGGCGGCAGCTCGCTGTCGACGAAGCAGCTACGCGGCAGAATATAGAGCTCTCTGTCGTCGCCGCCGCTGTGCGGCTGAAAGAGGAGCTCGTCTTCATCGTCGCCGCTGCTGAGCTCGCTTTCGTCGTCTACACTATACAGCACATAGTAGCGCTCTCCGCTGTCATCGGAAACAGCCTTGTAGTAGAGCTCACCGTCTTCGTCATCGCTGATACACGGGAAAGGAGCTGGCAGGTCTGGACCTTCCTCGAGGCGCAGCTGCAACAGCAGTTCCTGGAGGTCAGCTACCTGCTGGTTACGAATGCGCCCTGCATTCCTTTCGGCGCTCCGCCCAACGCTGCTCCAGTCTAGCTGGGAGGCTGCTCCCGGCTGTGCATACCGCCCACACGCCATTCCCTGTAGCAGCACACTGTGGGGTGTCCTTTCACCCAGGTCACCGCAGAGTCTGGACCACCTGGTCTCTGCACACCGGTCGGTGCGGGGACACCTGTCCCCCCGAGCTGTGCTACTCTTGAACGGCGTGCGCCGTATCGCCAGCCGGCAGCCATCCCAGTCACGCTGCCGTTTTTGCTATTCCTGCTCCTTCCTGTCCCGTTTCCTTCTCCGCCTTCCACTACACCGTTTGGTTCTCCTCCCGCTCTCCGCATCGGTTTCCCAAACTTCACACATCGTTGCCCCCCCCAAAAGAATCTCCCGGGGGAAGGGCTCCTCTGCTATGCCTCTAATCCTGTCTTGCGTTCTGTCACAAGTTGTGGTGCGAGGCATAACTGCAAGAGGCTCCAGGTTTTACGAAAACGATGTTTATTTAAACAAAAGCCAGGGACAACCACAAAACAAAGATACGTTATAAATGGAAACTGAAAGTAAAACACAAATAGACAAAAACAGAAAACACTACTAGACATGTAGACATTTACTACAAGAAAATCAACAGACGCAAGACAAGGAACTTAAAGACACCAAACTATTTATACTGACACTAATCACCAACTCGGTTCAGGTGAGCGTCCCCTGGTCACCTGACCGAGTTGCCCTATGGGAACTGAAGTTTATAACCAAAGGAACTATACATATAATCACGGGCGCTTTGGCATCCTCTAGGGGTTATATATATATAAAATAAAAGGTGTACAAGCAATTGGGATGTGACCAGGCTTAGGAAAATTGTCAAGCAAAGCCGATTCAAGTTCTTAGGAAAGCTTCCCAAGGAGTGGAGCCAGTGCAGCGAGAGCCAACATACACAGACGTCTTCAGGAAATGGGCCCCAGTGCTTGCATTCTTAGTATCAAGCCAATCCTGAACCAGAAACATCAAAGGCATCTTACTTGGGCTAAGGAGAAAAAGGACTGCACCATAAACATATAGCAGTACAAAGTACTCTTTTAGATGAAAGTTAATTTTCTACTTTACTTGGAAATCAAGGTGGCAAGGCTTTTAAACCAAGTTGCTTGAAGTTCAGTGTAAATTTTCAATAGTCAGTGATGATTTGGGGTACCATTGTCATCTGTTGGTACTGGTCTACTGTGGTTTGTGGCTGTCAAGAATATAGGAAAGATCTGATTAAAAAATATAGATGAGCTGAATACTACTTTCAAAGCAATCTTCAAAGCAAGTCTTCAATATTGTCTCCATAAACTGTTTTACTACTGTTTTACTACTGTTTGCATTGAAGTTATCTATATTTATATATTTATGATTTCTGACTATATTTAAAGGTTCAGCACAGTCCTCATACAGTACAGTAAGTGTTTTTAAAGTGTGTTAAACAGTTCTTAACTGAATTCCAGTCATTTCACTCACTCACTCACTCATCATCTATACCGCTTAATCCTTCATTCAGGGTAATGGGCGTGGGGGGGGGCCTGGACCCTATCCCTGGAGACTTCGGGCACACACAGGCGGGGTACACCCAGTCATTTCAAATTTAAAATTGGTGCTTTGGTGTTTAAGCTATTTTGGACTTTTTTTAAGCAAAAAGGTCTAATATTAATTTTGTTTCATGAATGACTGTTCATTGCTCTGTTTAGTATTTTTAAATGTACAAATATTGAATAAAATTATTTTTAAAGGCACCCGCGCTCTCAAGTACCTCTTCAATGTGCAAGACATTTGCACTGTACTGTAGCTTTAATTTTACTGAGCATCTTGAAAAACCATCCAGAGTTCTTCTGAGGACTTTGACTGTCACACCTGATTCATTTATTGCAAGCAAAATCCAGCAGATAATTGTCTGGTTTAATGGGTGCATTTAAGTGCTGGTGAATTACAAACCGTGCTTGACACAGGCCCTCCAGGTATAGATTTGAAGAGCCCTGATGTATAGCAGCGTAACTGTTTTCAGAATACTGGTACTTTAAAAGCTAATAAAGGACTGAATACAGATATTCCTACTTTAGCTTTTATTATCAATTATTATGAATACSTTATGACAAAGTGACTCAATGTAACCAAAACATTCTGTAATTTTAACTCCATGTATATGATAACTCTCAGTATTAATACATAAGGCCATGTAGTGAGCTTATCAAAGAACAGTGCAGACGCTTGTAAAAGGTATATTAACTAAATATTTATAGTTCCTGCATTTTTATGTAATTGCAACTTAAATCATTATTTATGATAATGAGAAATAATTAATTTAATAATTAAGTTAATACAGTGATGCAGATCACTGGATAACGTAATAATAATGTAGGCAAATAGGCCCATGAAACTGTAATATATATTAATGCAATGTACACCTAAGCTAAAAATAAATAAATAAATGATAACCATATGGATATAACTAAGCAAATAGTCAAGAGCCGTCCACTGATAAATACAGCAGTGATTAATATGGTTCAGCTAGCCACAAGTTATTTAACCGTAGCTGATGTAGTGAGTAGGTTCTTATTTCTTAAGCAGCCATGCCAGAAGACATTGAATTATTTTCCCGCATCAAAAAAAGTTTATACAGTATTTATCCGTTCTGTACAAACCTTTTTTTTAATGTATGTTCTAAAGTATAAATGATAGATTGGGAGGTTTCAGCAAGCATTTTAGCATTATTTCTGGAGATATCGGGAGAATCTTTGTGCTACTGACAATATTTGCTCAGTCTGTGGTGACATAGCATTGTACATTCATTAATATTTATGGTGGCAGATCCTTGTTTCTGAACCACAGAAAATGCTGTGAAATAAATATCAACAAGAATTAGGCCCTTGTTGCCTTTGTGGAGCTTTATTCTGCATGCTGTGCACACTTTTCCCATCCCACATACACATCTCAAAAACACATAGCACAAGACAAGAGACAAAATGCAAATGTTCACACTCAACATGTACTCTGTATGTTAAATCTACTGGATAAATGCTATTAACCTGCAGTAGAAGATTGCAAGTAGTACTGTCTCAAAACAGAAGTTCTTAGTGTTGCCTTTACAATGCAGTCCACCCACTAAGTCAAAAACCACTGTGTTTAACTACAAAATTACTATTGGCCTGGTCATGACTGCCATATCCAGCAAGAGTTGTTCTCACTTCCTGGAAAACAAACAAAAAAGTGTTTGGCCTTTGAATCTCAATATTTATACTGTAGTCTAGTGTGCAGTCAGCTAATGAAATTGCAATCTGTGCTAAAGAAGTCTGTCTGGACCTTTTACAAGCTCAGAACAGGGCTGGCTTTGAAGGTTGGACTGCAAGTTAAATTACATCCCCAGTTTAGTGGCTGTCTCCTTTTGCACTTACAAGAAATATTGGGTGCCCTTTAGAAACTCAACATGTGGTGCGTATGCTAGGTGATGAAGGAAAAAGTGAGAGAGGGAGAGTGAAAACTGAAAGTGTCAGAGTCAATAGGAAATTACCATGTAACACACTCTGCTTTTAGTAGAGGTTGGTTACCAGGGTAATTGGTTGAATATGTACCATCAATAATGTCAGGCCACTCATATTATTCGCTTTAATTAAAAAAAAAAAAAAGGGTTTTGGCTCTGTTGATATTTTTGCTAAAAATTTCGGCTAAACTGTATAATCATGCTTTTAATGTGCGCCATTACATCAGGTAGCAGTGCATCTAATTAAAATCCAAAAAGGAATATAAAACSCCACCAAAATGATGCATCACCTTAATAATTGCTAATCATACAATTGTAAATTTGCTTAAGCCCTAAGAATAAGGGGCAACACATTATCTGAATGGTCTATTTTAGACCATCTATAAACAGGCAGCTAGAGTCTGTCTACAACCCATCATAAAACTCTGGATAAGGAACTAATATGGCTGAATGGACATAATACAAAATTAAGACCCAATATCTATTGAAATTTAACCACTTCTATTGTTGCTAAATTTTCAATAAAACTTAGCAGTTTTCAACAATTTTCATATGACTCATAGAAAACCATTTGTCCTATACAGTAGCTAGGGGAAGTGGGCATTTCAGTCCTGATGAAGCCTTTTTTCATCTTTGGTCAGGAGAATAAAAAGCAAACCTGGCTGAGCTATCAGTCAGCAGGGATGGCATACTGTCCATTTCCCTGTCAGTCATGGAGTAGGTATACAATCATCTTCTTTTCAGAGTATGTGGAAAAGGGCAGATGACTCTTTCCTCTGTGTGTGTTACCCTACACTGTGATGAAGCAAGAGAAGTAGTTTGAAAAAGGTGAGGTAGCTGGTTTCATGTGTCGCTCCCAGTCATTTCTTTTTTTTAAACAAACCAAAATGTCAATTCATTATGTTATAGAAGGTGGTTCAATTAATCTTATCTTCTTTCTATAGAAATTAACAATCTTTTGACATTTGAATTTTAGTATGCTAAAATGCTCTTGCACAACTGGAAGAGCATTTTAGCTCCACTGCTATATATAGGGTGTCATGGTAGTTGATCGTATTTATGCATATTGATGACTAGTTATTATATTTCAGACATCCAGTAGCAGGAACACAATAGAAATGCAATTACAACTGCAAATCATCAATCGTGTAGAGCATATAATACAGTCAAATAAATAAATAAATTCTATAAGGTGGAGAGAAACATGGAGACCAAGTTCCACAGTGCCGCTTATTTACAAGTGTTCAAAGAACAGCATCTTCCTTATGCAGTGCATACTCAGAAGCTATCTGAAGTGTCTACGGGGCCAACCAGAGCCCAGGTGATGGTCTCATGGTCAAGGAATAAAACGTTGAGCAGGGAAGGAGTGTGACACAGAACAGGAGGCGCTTTAGAGGCAGAGGTGGCAGGGGCGGATCGAGGGTCTGTGGCAGGCGATTCAAGGTGATTTTTAAGCCTGGTAGCTCTAAATGAACTTAGCACTCCTCTGCAGCAGTGATTAAGTTTTGGTCTTGCTTTCCTGAGATCATGGTGCTTTATGTGCACTACAGCATAAAAAAAGAATACTGGCCACCACTGATTGGTGGAACATCTGTAGGAGCATATTGTATATACTACATGAGCTTAGTTTTCTCAGAAAGAACATGAGACTTTTGTTGTATAAATATTTTCCTTTCCTTGACCAGTATAGTTTGTCGCCCAACAGTAGCCTTGGTATTTGTATGTTTTCACCAACTCAATGTTAACTCTTTCAATGATGGCCGGTTGTAGTGTGGACTCACTCACTCACTCTCACTCATTATCTATACCACTATATATATTGGACAGGGTGCCAATCCATCGTCTTTGGACTGTGGGAGGAAACCGGAGTACCTGGAGGAAACCCACCAAGCACAGGAAGAACATGCAAACTCCATGCACACAGAGACAGGAATCGAGCCTGGCCGGGGATCAAACCCGAACCCTGGCGGTGCAAGGCGTGACAACCACTACACCTCCCTGCCGTTTTATCACTATCACTATATCCTTGGTCTTAAAGGAGATCATCTGCAGATGTGCAGTTGTTATCCAGATCAGGTGTCTCCTCAGTCCTTTTTTGATCTGATCAGCAGAAATAATTGGGGGAAGGAAGGGCATGGTACATAATATAGTGCATGATGTGGGGATAGAGACTGTGGTTGAGGATTATAAATTATAAATTAGCTGCTTTGTTTTACTGGACATCCTGCAGAACCAGCCACAATCCTTCAGAGGTCTTTGTCACACCTGGTTCTTTTTTCATGCAAGCAAAACCCAAGAAGCTTTCTTTTAGTAGTTTGTTTGAAAATTGTGTTTTACATAATATACCACTTTCTTTTCTTGGTTACATACGTTTTAAATGTTTTCCTCTAGGCACAAGATACTGTACATGTTTGCATGGGAAGATTCATCTTTCACCCAGAATGTACATAGTGTTCTCATATACCACATGGAATTACATTTACTGTGTACAGTATCATGTATATTTTACATACCTTTCAGTCTCCTGTAATCCATTTGAATGAGACATGAATTAGCACTGTTTGAATGCTAGAACCTGCTGTGTGCTTGGTAGGCACAATTCAATATGTCTCATCCAGAGATGTGCCAATCAACACTATTAGCACTACAGGGCAACTTAGTAGGCATAGAGTATGCTCACTGGAGGTGAAAAGCACAGGAAGTGATTACTGATTTTTTTTTGTAAAGTATTTTGACTAAATAATTGTTGATGGTTGATGATTTATGTATAAGAATACATTTAGAAATTTGATAGCAGTATTAATCTAAAGCTTAGATTAGTCATTGACCAATTTAATAGGAACACCTCTACCCTTGTATATTCATGGAATTACCCAATTAAGACAAATTTTAATTTGATAAATATCCGATAATTGATTAAACTAATTTGATAATTGCCAGAAGGTACAGATAAAAAAGGAGAAGGCATTTTAACTTATACATTTTTCAATTTTGTTCTTACCACATTGTTACAAATGTTGCAGTCAGAGCACATGGTCAGCCCTCAAGTGACTAGGGGTGCTCTACTAGTAACTGGAAGACTTTGTAATGATCTGATTTTTAGGCGTTTTTAAGAGTATCTTCCACCCAAAATGTACATACAGAATGTGCATCCACACAGAATTGCTCAATTGCCTAATGATAGCAGCTTGGAGGTGCTAAGGATTGTATCAATAACCTTATGATCAGTAACCCTGAGCCTTGGATTTACTGACTCTAGATTTTTTGAAAAGCCTTGACTGACCCAAGCAAAAATCTCTTCACCTTACTTTCCAAAACCAGCTGTCTTTCTCTTTAATGTTAACAATAGATCAATAGCTACCGTTTGGCAAATTTAGGCTATCACAGTCACTTAATCTAAATCAACTCCCAGTCAGAAGTCCCAACTTGAACCTAGCTCCACAGTGAAAAGTTTATCTAATATTGTGTTCTAAGAAATTATTTGTGTTCCAGAACTGTGTAAATTTTTGGATATTTCTTGTGTGAGCAATCAAACATACAAAGCTATCTGACTGCTATCAAGCAATTATGTGACATTTGCTCAAGAAAGGTACCCATGAAGAATTTGTAAAAAAAAAAAAAAAAAACATCATAGGCATCTGTGCCTATGATGAACATCTGCTTCATATTTTAAGTAAAATTAAAAAAAAAAAAAAAAGATAAATTTTATTGTCAACAGGCAGCTGTCTTTCTTATAGTACCTCACTGTAAAGTTTGATAAATCTGACAACATACTGKGTAGCAGCAGATTTGTAGATGAATACATGTGCAATGTTACTTCTTACTTAAGAAATGTCCAATGTCATCACATGGGAGAAATCCTCTGTAAACTAATTCACAAAGTGTATCTAACTATTTCTGAATAAAAAGGGAAAAACTCTATCTACAGACAACTTCTTCATATCTCTGTCACTTAGAAATTCTTCATATCTCTGTCACATTTAGAAATTTGATAGCAGTATTAATCTAAAGCTTAGATTAGTCATTGACCAATTTAATAGGAACACCTCTATCCTTGTATATTCATGGAATTACCCAATTAAGACAAATTCTGAAATGCAGTACTATGTATGTAATAATGATGTGAGCTTCCACTTCTGGTTAAAAATATATCGAGAAGCAAGGAATTCCCCACACAAGTGTTTAGAACTGGATGTAACATGCTGACAGGGTATAAGCCCCCCCAAAATAAGAGATCTGGCTGCACTGCATGCATGCTCCAAAACATGTAAAGTAGTTACAGTCAAATATAAGTCYACACACATTCACAGATTGCATATGTTGAATTGGTGTCATAATATGTCTTGATATGTAAATCTTTATTTTCATCAGAACTTTGTTGTCATTCTTACCAAAAAGGCAGTAAAAACAGGGATAAAAGCAAACTTCTGTTTGAAATGTGTTCCTTCACTTTAATATAACCATAATAACAGAGGACTGTGTACAGTGCAATACGCACACTTGTCACAAATGTTGGAAGGAGGGACTTTGGTGTGTGGCATCTGCTAGCACCTGCATGGACTTATAAGCAAGAAATGACATATTATTTTAAAACATACCTTATAATATACTTTATATTTGCATCATATTTAGCATCAAAGTTAAACTTCTGTACCTCTGCCCCCTCTAACTACATTTGCAATGTTGATAATTATTTACATTGCAATGCTTCTAATTTATTACACTGCCCTCACCTCATTTCTACTCCAGCGCCTTTAAACTCTACATTACAATAGAGTCAGGCAAATCTATTCCTCAAGCACTAAGAATAGAAATATGCATGTATTATGTGTCAGAGCAGACATGGGAGTTCTGCATGAGAGCTGAATGGGTGCTATATTGCACCAAGCTCTTGTAACATTAGATAAAAAGTGAAAATGTGCTGTCTGTCCCAAACTCTGTTTAGAGCCTCATGGCTGATGTGTCTCCAAAGTGCTGACACTACCCTTACCCATTTTTCTTTCTTCCTTCAATTCCTTTTAGAATTTTTACATTTCTGTCATCATCAGGATGAGGTCAACAAATGGGACAGAACAAATTTAAATTTTATTTCTCTTTAATGTTTAATGTTTCTCATTAATAATAATAAT
>QMIH01001718.1:27288-51337 GCA_003987875.1 Clarias batrachus | reverse complement strand
GATAGGTGTCTGTGCGTTTGTGTGTGCTTGACTGAATTAAGATTAAAGAGAAGGTGGAATCATTACAGAAAAATAACTCACTCCTGCTTTTCATGGTCGCTCTAAAGGAGTGTCACTGAGCTCCACTCATCCCTCCACCACTGTTTTTCTCTCTCTACTTAWCATCTACATTCCACTTCTCTCTTCTTATTCATCTGTTTTCCATTTTCTCACTGCTCTCCCTCTTATCCCTCTGTTAATTTATTCCACCATTAGATGCTATACATCTGTATTTTTATCCCACCTATTTCTTTTAAGGTGCTTCCTGTATGTGCTATTCTGTGTGTGTGTGTAGTGTGTGTGTAGTGTGAGTGTGTGTATGTATATTTATTTATGTGCTACCTGCACATCAGTGCGGTCATGGATCCACTTCGCCAGCTGCTCTGAAGCAAAGCCGATCCTCTGCAGGTCAAACGTGTCGGCTCGCTTCGGCTTCCCTTTAGCCGGGAAGTGCATGAAGGTCGGAGCCGAGTTCATGTTCAACTACAGAGAAAGAGGAAGAGCGAGAGCAAAGGGGGGAAGAGAGCAAACAAGAGAGGCTTTTTACTTAAAAACTCCAAAATTATACATTCATAGACTGACTGCTTCCAGTTTCCAGAGAAAAAAATGGAAAACAAACATCAGAAATAAAATAAAAAACAAGATAGCATGKGTGTGTGCCACATGTGCACGGAAGGTGTGTACGGAAGATGTTTAGGCATGTGTAGCACAGGTGTGCAGTGTGGGCGTGAAATGTTGGTGTGTAGCTCAGGTGTGTTTACCTGCTGAAAGACGTCAGCGCCTTCGTCATAGTCGACAACGGTAAAGAAAAGTCTGTTGGAGAAMGCGGACGAGTAACGCCACGAGTTCGCCAAAACCTGATACTCCTCATTCGCCTGCCTGAGAGAGAAAGACATAAAGAGAGGGGGGTGAGAGAGAGAGAAAGAGAGATAAAATGAAAGAGTGAGAGAGTGAGAGAGATGGGTGAGGGGGACCTTGAATTATCTGTCCATCCATGAGGAAGGGAAACAACCTTCTGTTCTTTACAGCATCAACACCTGACACACACACTCATTGTAAACTTTTATTTCCCTTCACAGTGCAGGAGAATAAACACGTTTTACGATAATATCCATATTAACGTCAATAACACATCTATAATAACATCTATAATGTGTGTGTAGGAGAGCGTGTGACTCTTCATCGCACMTGCGACGTAAGGAGCCACCAACGCCGCATGCCTAACCAGGGTGGGAGGGGGGAACCAAACTCACCTGTCCTAGAGGTTCATCAGAGGATGTCAACTTCACCCTCCGGGCATCTTTGCTTCCACCCAGTGAGTAGGGAATATCTGTGCATATTTTCACACGTTTCTCCTGTCTMCAAGGACTCAACTACATCCGCGTCCAACTTGCCAGGAAGAAAGCTGCCTGCCTCTTGCTCTCTCTGCCTGCATTGTGCCACCTGCTCAGCACCGCTTGTCTCACCGGCTTATTAAAGAAGCTAGTTTTTGCGACTGTGACATCTGGTTCCTGTATGTTCTTTCCGTGTGTCAGACCTGTTACTCTGGTGGAGAATGCAGACACATGGAACTGAACCAGGCCCACACCGATCGTCCGAGGAATTCTTGGGACACCTGTTCGAAACAAGTATCCAGCAGCAAGAGCTTCTCGAGCAGCTCTCAAGCCGATCGGTGAGAGGCCGAAGACCGTCAAAGAGCACCAAGAGTACCTGGCTAAATATAATCCTAGAGCTGGCATAATACCTGAATTGCTAGTGCCTCTACTCCTAGGTCGTGACTGGGCCGGCTTAAGCTTGGAACCGGAGAAAAAGCGCCACCAGAAAAGAGCAGTGCTCGTCACTTGCGATTGAGAAAAGCAGCAGAGACACAGGTGGCGTGGTTGGTACGACCTTCTTCTGATGGCGGCGACATTGAAGGTGAAGTGAAGGTGAGGCTAATGATCCCTGTACCCCATATGTACTGGACTGGGATGTTTAGATGCTGTCTTCCCCACTCTTATTGATCACTCAGGTTTGTTGACGGTGAGGTGATTCGTTGCTTTACATCACAGTTCCCCCTCATGTCTGTGTTTCTTTCTGGCTCCTCCTTTTTAGTTATGATATGTCATAGTTAGTCCTGCCGGAGTCCCTGCTTGCACTCTAAAGATACATTCACATTATACATTGTGACCATACCTAACTGCCATCTCACCTTCTCTTCTGCTCTCTCTCTCTTTCCCTCTCCCTGTCTCTCTGTCTCACTACACATGTCACTCCTGAGCTGCCAGTGGTCCAGACCCCCTCTGCCCTCTGGACCTGTCTGACTCGTCCTGGTGTCACGCTTCTGGTTGGAGATCTCGTCACATGAAGCCTCATGTGGTCTGTCTGGAATGATTGTGCTGACTGCGGACGGTTCCACTTTTCCACGAATACGGTCCTGTCCTAAGTTGATGCTGACAGCTGTTCTCTGAGGARTCTTGAATGCAGTTGCTCGATAGTTCAGGACTGGAGTTTCCTATAGTCTACCTGAGCCTCCAATAACAAACAGAAATCCATATGAACTTAAACACGTCTCCTGTTATACTGAACCTCCAGCCTCCTAACACACAGTATGAGTGCAGATCAATCCCTGCTCTCCGTTATCGCCCAGATGAGGATGGGTTCAATAAAATTGAATTGAATTGAATATGTCTCGCTATCTCAGCAGGTCAAAAAGGATGGCAGTTTCACCCAGCTAAAACATGATGATCCAAGACTAAAGAACTGCTGGGAAGAAGTGATAACAAAATGAGATGAAGCCTGATGCAGCCCCACATCCCCGGCCAGCCTCATACWTATTTGTAAGAAATAATTTACTATATTACCATACTAAACCAAAGGAGAGGCCAAAGTCCTATAGGCCAAAGTAAATACTGTTATGCACCTGGTGCACTTGGCCCCGCCACTGCCAATCATTAGCGTGCCTTTCGAGAGGATAGGAATGGACCTGGTTGTGCCATTGCCCAAATCGGCAGAAGGGCATGAATATCTGCTGGTCATCGTCTACCATGCAACCTCCTATCCAGAGGCTATTCCCCTGCGCAAAGTCTCTTCCAAAAACATCGCAAGAAAGCTGGTCCAGCTATTCAGCAGAGTGGGACTCCCAAAGGAAATCCTAACCGATGATCCTAATTGATGCTCAATGTCGAGAAGGAAGCCTGGGAGGAGCAGCCTTTACCATTCCCGTCAGTAACAGAATGTGTCCAAGATTTCCAATCGAACATTAACAAAGGATTACCTGTTGTCCGACAACACATGCAAAAAGCGGAATGAGAGCAGAAGTGCGTCTATGACCTGCCGGCACATTGGTGCGAGTTTCAGGTGGAAAACCATGTGCCACTGCTCTTCCCCAGTGCCTACAAGTTCCTGGCCCACTGGCAAGGACCGTACACTGTCGTGGAACAAGTCGCCCACTCTATTGAATCGAATCGAGAATCGAGAGCTGAGTGAATTGGTGGGCCAGTTTATGGACATGTTCTTCACCAACTGGGGCTCACTCAACACTGACTGCCACGGTGATTCACCAGCTTACAGAGCCCTGAAAGCCCGCTGTCGTTCCATTAATGCTGAGGTGGACAGCATGTTGYGGCATGGCATCTTTAAGGAATTGACTAATCCTTGGTCCAGCCCCACAATCATGATGCCCAAGCCTGATGAGTCTATCAGACTATATAATGACTTCAGGTGGTTAAACCCAATATCCACCTTCAACGTGTACCCGTTCCACATGTAGATGATCTCGTGGATCGACTAGGAGCAAAGGCCTAATTCATCTCCATCCTTGACTTGACAAAGGGCTATTGGCAGATGGCCTTACCTCAGAGGCCAAAGCCAGGACAGCCTTTTCAACTGACCACGGCCACTGGCAGTATCGGGTCTCATCCTTCGGACTCCATGGTGCCAAAGCTACTTTCCAGCGACTGATGGATATTGTACTAAAAAAACTACCACCCCTATGCCGCTGCGTATTTGGACGATGTCGTGATCCACTCAAGTAGCTGGGAGGAGTATCTGCGACGGGTATTAGGTGAATTGTGGAAAGCGCGTCTGAAAGTGGCAGTGCCATCCGAGTCTGAACAAGTTTGAGTCATCAAACACTGGGAACGCAGATGCCCTCTTGCGATGACGTGCCCTGAAGCGGAGGGAGGGTGCTGTGACGGTGGCCTACTCAGTGCAGGCGCTACTTGCACTCTCAAATTGTGCATGTGATGTAAGGTGTGCCTATAACACCCCATGTTTAACAAGGAGTCAGGCCAGCCAAACTCACCTGAGCTGGAGACTCATCAGGAGACGCCAACTTCACCCTCCGCACAGCTCATAAAAGGGCCTTTTTGCTTCGACTCTATGAGTACAGAATATCTGTTATTCCTGTCACGTGTTTCTCCTGTCTCTGCAGACTCGACTACATCCGAGTGCAACTCACCAAGAAGGAAGCGGCCCACCTCTCGCACATATTCTGCTGTCTCTGCCTGCATTGTGTGGCTGGCTCAGCGCCGCTTGTCTCACCTGCTCCTGCCAATGACACCTTGTCTACTGAGCCTCAACCCACAGACCTGAGACGTAGATGACGCCAAGAGACCGAGACAGAGCGTAACTTCCCTAAGACTGCATTCTTATAACCTGATTCAAAGTGCTTATGATAGAAGCTAATTTCTGTGACTGTGAAATTTGGTTCCTGCGTGTGTTTTTTTCATGTGTCAGACCCGTTACAGTGTGTACCTGCTGACAGAGCACTGTCTTAGAGAGAGAGAGAGAGAGAGAGAGAGAGAGAGAGAGAGTGTGCGTGAGTGTGTGTACCTGCAGACGGAGCAGATGCTGCCTCTGTGTGTGTGTGTGTGTGTGTGTCTGTGAGAGTGTGTGTGTCTACCTGCAGACGGAGCACTGTCTCTGAGGCTGCAGTGCCGTGAACATGACGATGACGGAGTAGTTCCTTGGTGGCGCTTTGACGAAACGGCGAAACTTTTCTCCGTTCATCCTGATCACCGAGCGACGAGAACTCCACTCCATCATCTGTTCCACCTTCTCCACCAGCATGTTCTACACACACACACACACACACATACAATAAAAGCTAATCCTCTGGCTAATCCGAGCCCTATAAGGCGTTACTCCACAGCAGTGCCAGATAAGATCAGCYCGACAGCTTCATCATAGCGCCGCATTAAATTACTTACAGCAGAAAAACCATACGTCTTTAAAACTGATAGAAATCATCAGACCAGTTTCTGGCACAGTGACAACCACAGTCCATCTCAGAGCGGAGGAAAAACATAACTCGGACCATCTACTGGAGCACAACACTTGTCTTTTCCTCCTGACCAAATCCAGAATCTGTCCATAACCTTCCTCTAAAACTGCTTCACATGATTTATATATTTTATAGAGTGAAAAATGTGAGACGTGACTTTCATTAAAATCAGACAAATCTAAACTGAATGTTTGCACCTGCTCTGATTCATCTGTAATAATTGTTACACACTCAGTGCTTCCTGAGGGCTCTCACAACATCGCTTCCCTTTCAGATCTTACTAAGGTCTTGAGGTTTGACTATGTGAGGACCGACGCGCGGAAAGACGGAAAATTAATCACAGCGCCTAAACTGGCGGTGAATCATAATGAACCGTACTTACGGCCACCGCGCAAAACCGCGTAGCTGAGATAGCGGTATTAGTAGTTAACAGATTCTGGGCCAAACTTCACTGAGTGATGAAGGTAGAATAATTATAAAGGTCTCGACTAAAACAACATGCATGAGGAAGCTCAAAGGAGTTTTCATTTCCTGCAATGGAAAAGTACTCGAACTAGTTACTTTTATCAGAAAGTAACGCAGTAATGTAACGGATTACTTTTTAATGACAGTAATTTTGTAATGTAATTATTTACTTTAAAAAGTATCGTCCCCCAACACTGACATCATTATTACAATATTATCTCGTAATTCCGCTTAAACAGCATCTTGTTGTATCATCATTACAAAAAAAAACAAAAAACATCTCGCTACTATAAAAGTCTTTATGAAAAAAGCATCATAAATAAATAAAGTATCACAAAATAAAACATTCTGTTATTATAAACATAGTCACTATAAAAACAACTATATTACAAAACATCATTAAGAAAAATATAAAATAAAACCATTTCCTTTTTATGTACTTTTGTATAACTGTATAAAAGTTTACGAATGAAGAACGTGTCATAGAACTAAAACTGGAAATTCTTCATAGTACAAACGTATCAGATATCAGATACAAGACATCAGACACTTCACAGCCTGACTATATATATATATGCTACATATCGTGTGTGTGTGTGTGTATAAACATGGAGTATCAGGATGTGATGTTCGTGTCGTCTCCGCCTCCTCTACTGTAGATGAGAGGAATAAATCAGCTCTCAATCCGCGGAAGCTAATAATAATAATTCTAACGGTTGATAGGCGCTAATTAGCATTTTAAAACCGCTTCGCTTTAGAGGGCCTGAGAAATCGCCGCGGAAATGCAAGAATATAAAGGCTGAGAGACGGAAACGGGTCGACCCCGAGGCCTGGAGTGTCCATCTGTCCTCGTCTGTATCATCATCACCCTCACGTCCTTCTCCGTGTGGCAGCATTGCGAACGTTTTCACACCGAATGACTGCTTCTGTGCTCAGATGGTGCCAGCGCTCGACTTGGCATTGGTGTTGGAGGAGGAAAAAAAAACAAAAAAACACTGACAAACACTGTCCTACAGGAAAAACAAGCGTCCGCTGCCTGCCAGGGTTTTGTTTACACACAGCTCGTCCTCCAAGTCCACAGTTCGGTAAACATCACGCATCATTTCGTTCACCGCTAAAGGACGGGATTAGCCAAAAATGAAAATGTACACACTGTTACGCTTCCTGAGCGATCGACTCACATTATATACTGCATTAGGCAGAGGATGAAGCGCTGTGTGTGTGTGTGTGTGTGTGTGTGTGTGTGTGTGTGTGTGTGTGTGTGTGGAGCTGTGAGAGGAAAATAATCAACGAGAGAGTCAGAATCGACGACAGGAACGATTCGGTGTATACACACAGGCTGTAGTGAAGAGATTCAGAATCAATCGCAGAAATGACTCATGAAATGATTCAATGTATAGATGTGAACAAAGTGTAGCAAACCGATTCAGAGTCAAATTCAGAATCGTCTCACAGATGATTCAGTGTATACTCATTAATGAGTTGAAGTGAACAGATTACAGATCAAAGTTTTAATTACATTCACGTTGTTTGTTTATTTAATTATGTGTTTGTTCGTTTAGTGTAAATTCATGGTTAAAAATCTGCAACAGTAACTTTGCAAGATGAGCAATTGCAAGAGTTCGGGGAGACATGCGATATCTTTCACACACACACACACACACACACACACACACACACACACACACACACACACACACACACACACGGCTGAGTTTATTAAGATGGAAAGAGAACGCATTTATAAAGCTGGAGCACGTCAGCGCATATAACAGATGATTAGTCACACGCTGATGTATGAGTGTGTAAGAGTGTGTAATAGCGTGTACGAGTGTGTACTGGTGTGTACGAGTGCGCCTAAGAGATTTGAAAGCAGTTAATAAATGAAACTCAGGTAGTGATATCTCAAACGTCCACGAAAATAAAGCGCGTGATGAACACTGCCGTGACAACTCGCAAACGATTCATTCACATTCTTAGAAACGGTGATTCATTCCAGACTCGTGAGAGTCAACTAATGGAGTGATGGTACGTCTCGGAGTTGACTCCCAAAGTACTCAAATCTAATCAGAGCAGGATTCAGAGTCAGGTAGTACTGGGAGTCAAGTGAAGGAGAGGTTCAGAGCTAATTCAAAGACGAATCATGGAAAGATGCAGAGTCAAAATATGTACAGATTCGGAGTCAACTCAAATGATTCAGGTTTGACTCATGAACGATTTATAATAAAGCAAAGAATGAATTTAGATGAATTTCATGAAACTATTAGAAATCGATGGATAGAGTGTTGACTCAGCGTATATCCGACCCAGGGAGTGACTCAGACTTGACAAACGGAAGGATTTAAAAATGAGATGAACATTTCTAGTCAAATGAACAGTTGATTCTGAATTGACTCACAGATTGATTCAGAGTCGATTCAAAAGTGATTAGAACGCTGACATCAATCCGATATTTCTATTAAACAAAACTATTTACAACAAAACACACACACTCACACAGACATACAGATACAGACGCACACAGACAGATATACAGAAACACACAATCACACACACACAATCATACACATCATAAAGTGCACACACAGCAGCAAGGCGTGGCTAAGCAAGATTTATTACATGTCAGTATTAAGACATGTCCAGGATTGGGTGTTTTTGCATTCGGTGTGAATGTGTGTGTGAGTGTGTGTGAGTGTGTGTGAGTGTGTGTGTGTGTGTGAGTGTGTGTGAGTGTCCTAGTGCATAGTCAGCATGTGTTACACGTGCTGTATGAACACACGTTCAGTATAATTTATTACCGACACCGAAACTCTGATTAGTGACAGAGAATAAATGAGCAAAGCTGAGTGTGAGGGGGAAACGAGAAAAGGCTGAAAAGTGAAGAGGAAAAAAGGAATCAGAAAGAAAAATAAAAGAAAACACACACAATCACACACACACACACGCACACACGCACGCACACGCGCGCACGCACGCACACGCACGCACACATGCGCACACGCGCACACACACACACGGATAAACCAAGAAAACAGAGGAAAAGACACACCAAAGTCTGTGAGATCAGCAGCACCCCGGTCACTGCAGGTCGACCTGATGATAAATACAGAGGAAGAAACAAGAGGAAATGAGAGAGAGAGAGACGAGGGGGAGAGGAAGAGGAAGATGCGAAAAAAAAAGATAAAGAAGGAAAACTAAAATGTCTAAGTAACACTGAACGAGTGAAAACACTGGGAAAACTCCAGAAAGTTCAAAAAGGAAAAAAATGAAGAGAACTTGATTGTCAGTACACACTGAATCGTTCCATAATTCAGTGTGTAATAATTCCATTAAGTTGACTCGGAATCTGCTAACTACACCTGATTCATGCGAATCATTCACCTAGAACTAATTTGTCACTAGACACTGAAATATTCCCAAATGATGACTCTATAAACGATTCAGACAATCGACTCAAAATCTGTTAACTGGAACTTATCTTTCGGCAAACACTGAATCATTCTATTAGTTGGCTCTCTAACTGACTCTGAATCGCCTCCCTACAAATGGTTCATTAGTACACAGTGAATCATTCCAAAGTCGATTCTTCAACTGACTCTGAATCTCTCTACTACACTGGTTAATGCATACACACTGAATCATTCAGATCAGATTCACATCACTCAGCTCCTAAGCTGATTCTGAATCAGTTAACTAGAACGCAGAGGTGGAACCTTTACTTGAGTAGATTTTTATAATGGTAACTTTTGTATTTCAGTCAAATTTCACTGAAGCATCAGTACTTTTACTTGAGTACATAACTTTATTACTCTTTCCACCTCTGCTAGAACGTATCGGTCACAATACACTGAATCATTCCATAAGTCAGCTCTTCAACTGACTCTGAATGAGTTCACTAYAACTACTTAATGTGACACATTGAATCATTTAACAAGGCTCTGAAAACGACTCTGAATCTGTGAACTAGAGCGTTTCTGGTCAGTAACCACTGAACCATAATTTGAGTTAGCTTTTCAACTGCCTCCACGAGTCAGCACCGATATTGATTCACTAACACTGTGTTCCATTCTGAAGTGTACTTCAAAGGATGCTCCCTACTCCCTGTACAGGGAATGCTTGTGAAGGGAACATTGGAGCAATGACTTATGGGAAATTTTTCATTCCCTTTTCCAGTGAAGTGACTCGACTCTTTAACTGACTCAGAATCTCTTCACTACACAACTTGTTCACGGATAMACTGTACAAGTGTGTGAGTCAGCTCTGAGATTGACTCAGAACTCCACAAAGTTTAACGCGCACAATGAACACTGTCGCGACGACTCCTAAAGCGAGTCATTTAAAATCAGTGAGAGTCGATTCAATGATTCATTCACATTTTTTATGACTCTGATTCATTTCAGACACGTGAGAGTTGACTAATAGAGTGATGGTACTTGTCAGAGTTGACTCCTGAMGGATTCAAGTCTAATTACAGGTGAAACGGAGAGAAAATTATTTGAATCAGATGACTCAGTAGGATTCAGTGTCAGTTAGAGGCTGGAGTCAAGTCGAGCAGAATTTCAGAGCTTTAGTAACAAAAAAATTCAAAGGCCAAACACGGAAATACGCAGAGTCAATCTGTGGATAGATCTGGAGTCGACTCGGAAACGATTCAGGCTTGACTCAGGAACGATTCATAAGTAAAGAACTGACTCTGAATCGATTCACTAAACTGGTTAAGCTCTTACACTGACTCCGAGCATGTCAACGAGAACTAACCTCAGTACACACTGAATCACTCTATAAAAGTCGGCTTTTCAACTGATTCCGAATCGGTTCACTACATGAATATGATTAATGAATATACGCTGAATCGTTTAATGAGTGGACTGTTTGAACTGACTCTGAATCGATTCAGTAAAACTTATTTATGTCAAAGAAAAGAGGAAAGAAACTTAAATCTTTAAACAACGAGACGTCTTATTGAACGTGTTGGCTTTCATGAGGACACACACACACACACACACACACACACACACACACCAGTGATTTCTCGCTTTTAATTAGCTACAAATTCAGTATCGAGTTTCACTTTACAAGTTTTTTTTTCCCCCAGAAATTAAACTCTCTGGAATTAAATTTTGATTCTTTTCTATTATTTTATTCCCATTACACAGAGGTCAAGTTTAACGGAATAAGTGTGTGTGCATGTGTACACGTGTGTGTGTGTGTGAGCTCATTTCCCGTCTGTTATCCGTCCTCGCTGTGGCCCTCAGTCTGCGCTGATGATTTATTCATTAGAGTTATTAGAGCAGGGTTCATAATTAACACACACACTTCTCCTCACGCGTTCTCTCCCGCAGGTGTGTGTGTGTGTGTGTGTGTGAGGAGACGCTGTGACTGAGAACTCGCTCTGTGGTCCACTGAGCAATAAACCAGGAAAAGTGGAAGACTCTTCTTTTTTTATTTTTTTTTAATGAATAAAAAGCTGTCGTGGTGAGCGGGGAATAAAACACTTCAGGACTGATATCTCTCACACACACACACACACACACACGGCACTGTTGATTATTTTACTGCCACAAAGATAAGTAATAAATTCACACTTCTTTGTAATGGACAGATTGAGAAAGACAGACGGAGAGAAAGAAAGCGTCTGTGTCAATGTTAAAGTGTGTGTGTGTGTGTGTATGCGCCCAAAAAACGCCACGGTGTTTGTTACCGATCCAGACAGTCGTGTAGCGGAAATCATCACACCATTAATAATGAAGAGATGAAGAGAAGAGCAACAAGGGGAAACAACAACAAAAATGTTTAAAAGTTAGCGCACCCTGGAGTGGCGTCGGTCACATGACCATGCTTGAGCGAGACGCCGTTTCCTCATCATCAAATCAGCGAATAGCGCGTGTGTGTGTGAATCTTTTCCCGCTCCGTCACACACACATTTGTTTGGAAAATTTCTCAAATCGACTGGTTTTCCATTCGCTCTGATTTGGTCTCCATGGCGACCACGGATTTCTGATCTGCCCCGCCCCTTCTCGTGCGCTTTCCTACGACTGACTGTGATTGGCTGGTCACTGTGATTGACAGGACGGAGACTCCGCCCCCTCGGTCTCCGCTGCCGGTTCCATTTACAAATGATTACAAATAAATACTTTGTGTGAAACACTTGTTTGAACAACTTTCTAAACGTGTGAAAAAAATTGTATTAAAAAAAAAAACAATCGATCTTCTCACTTTAGAGGGAGATTGTTCTAGATGAAAAACTAACGTGCTGCGCTCCAGACTSGCGGCATATTCACGCTTTCTTCACCTCGAGGAAGGGCAGGTTTAGCCCCGCCCACAAAACAAAAGCGACCTGTGCTCGGAATAAAGTGCTGAAGTGTCACACTGTTACACACGCTGGTCAACCTGATCGAGGGTGCCAAAACTTTCTCACTCGCTCGCGCTCTCTCTCTCTCCCTCCCTCGCGCTCATTCTCTGTTTTAAAAATAACCGTTGGGTAATTATTTGCCGAAATGTCACTATGAGCACGAGGAGGGGGGGGGGGGTGGGGGGGGGGGGGGTTTGTCTCCGGAATAAACGCATCAGTCAAAAGGACGGCTCGCCTCGCCGCGCCGTTTTCAATTATTCACCGCCGCTTGGCTTAATGAAGCCCGGCCTGGGGTGGAAACACACACACACACACACACACACACACGGCACGAGCTCTAATCGACGGCTCGTGCCTGGAGAATTTTCACGATCGAGTGTGTGAAAGAAAGAGAAGTAAGAAGAGGAAAACACACAACTGAGAGAAAACAACGGATGAAGGATACGACTAGGTCCTGAATTAGAGCAAAAGTAATGGCATCCTTTACAACGCACTGCTTTCAGCGCTCCAGGTTTTGTGGGCGTGGCTAAATATGACCCAAAGAACGCGCGGACGCTCACCTTTACTACAGGACGTTTAAACCGGAGATAAAGTCCCTGTGTGTGTGTGTGTGTATGTGTGTGTGTGTGTGTGTGAGAGAGAGAGACTGTGTGTCTGACGAGTTACAATCTAGATCATTAAAAAGATATTAAACCCGTGTGTGTGTGTGTGTGTGTGTGATGAAGACAGAAGTGCTTATGCTCTCTCCTCACTGATGTCTCTCTCGAGCACGGGATCTTCGGCGTCCGTGACCAACGACGAGTTCCTGCTCCGGAACGTGCTTCACCCTGATCTCCACCCGAGCCTCGTACTCCCGCTGACGTCATCCCCGCGCTTTACACCCGAGACACTCTCACGAGTGAAAAACATGCAGTGTTTAGGTATTTTTCTGATTTTTAAAATAATATTATTATCTTTATTATTAGCAGTAGTAAGTAGTATGATAGAAAGTTTGTACACCTGGTCCCGCAACAAAAACAAACGCACTTTCACTCATCATCTACATCTAGATCACATCATCTAGGTACACCCTGGACAGGGCGCCAATCCATCACAAGGCACACACTCATACACACACTCACACACTCATTCACACACTACGGCCAATTTGGGAACATCAGTTACCCTAATCTGCATGTGTTTGGACTGTGGGAGGAAACCGGAGAACCCGGAGGAAACCCATCAAACACGGGGAGAACATGCAAACTCCACACACACAGAGACGAGAATCGAACCAGGACCCTGGCGGTGCAAGTAGAAATCCTGATTTAAAAAAATTATATATATATATAAATAAATTTAAAATTCAGTTTTTGGACAAACAACTTTTTCATTTAAAAAATATAATAAATGAAACCAACTAACTACCTAAAAAAACTATTTACACTTGAAATACTCCTTCAACACTTGAAAAACATGAAAATTTTATTTTTTTATTTTTTATGATTATTATTAGTAGTAGTATGATGGAAAGTTTGTACACCCGCATCCCCTCAAAATAAATAAATAAATAAGATAAAAAAATAATTATACTGTCAATCTATTTTAGGCTACAGTTCATCAGATTTTTAAAAACATGTATATAAAATCCATTTATATACCATGATTGACTTTAAACTGTTGTTGAAACTGTCTGTATTTTTCTCATTCTAATCACGCGATTGTAAATAAATAAATAATGACACTCTGTGGCTAGAAATCCTGATTTAAAAAAATAGTATTAAAATAATATAAAAAACATTAAAAAGTAATACATTTAAATAAAAACAACAACATTTAATAATAATAATAATAATAATAATAATAATAATAATAAATATACAGTAGTTGCAAGCAACGATGACGGGCCCATGACAAGCCATTGCCACCCGGTTACAACCTGCACACATCACACACTATATAGGGCTAGTGTGTGTGTGTTTGTGTGTGTGTGAACATGCGTAATATAGGTGTATGCATGTGTGTGATGTGCGAGTGTGTTTATGTGCATGCATGCGTGTGTGTGTGAGAGTGAGGGAGAGAGGTGTGTGATGAGTAAATGTGTTTGTTTGTGTGTATGGTGTGTGAGTCTGTGTGTATTAACATTAGTGATGTGTGTGTGTGTATTAACATTTGTGATGTGTATGTGTGTACAAAAGGCCTCAGGTGCTGGAAGAAAAGCCTCACACTATGATGTCACTCAATATAATGCCACACAGAAAGTTATTAATCATTTTTCGGCGTACGTTTAAGACATTATCACGGCTGACCCGTTTGAGATATCGAAAATCCCTCCGCAATTTTGTATCTTTAATGTCTTTAGTTCTCTTTGGCCCAGTTTGGTGGAAATCGTATAATTTCCCTAGGAGGAGTATATCAAAATCCATCGGGTGCGTTTTTGCGAATGACCCAAAATAACCGGCCTCCTGTTGAGTTGAGCCCAGGACATGCAGTGCGAAAGTTGTTCGGCTCGATGAGCTCTAAATGTGTACTGACTTTTGTGTGCCTACGTGATCGTGTGTATGAGCTAGGCGGCAAAATCGGCCCTGGGCCACGAGACTCTCAGGCATCCTGATGGCAGCAGATTCCAACCTGTCTGCCATTTTCCATGAGTTTTTGAGCATGTTAAGACCCCCGAAAAGTCCAAAAGGGTGGAAAAAAAAATCCTTAGGAAAACAAGAGGGTCCTGCGCACCTTATAGTGATCGGGCCCTAATAATAATAATTAAAACATACATTTTTAAAAACTATTTCAGTTTTATGTTTTTCTCCACCTTGTCTGATAAATAATTTTAGCCACGCCCACTTGACAATGACGTCATCAAGCAGACCTGTCTATTTATGAGCTGTCATAAAAAATATATATGAACTAGCTATTTTAAAAAATCTAATACAATTCATTAGGAACATGTTTTTGGTTTAAGTGATTCTTTCACTCCAAATTGAATTTTCATGTATAAATGTAAATTATATTGTTTCACCTGTAACACAAATAAACAGGACTATCTATCTATTAGGAAGACTGATGATAATAATAAAAATAATAATAATAATAATAATAATAAGGGTATTATTATTATTATGGTTATTATTATCTCATCATTAATACCGGAAGTCGACTGATTTAGTAGAATAAACGCGGCCGAATAACCAACGCCTCCACGTTTGAAACAAAGTGCACTACACCCGCCTTCACCGCCATTACGTAATCCCCTAGGTAGGGCGCCTACGTAGGTGGGAATAATGCGTTTGTAACTCGGTTGCCACTTGACATCACCGGGTGGCATTTCGAAACCCAATGACAAGTCCTCTCACGGTTGTAATCAGCTCTATCACACAATCGTTACCTCTTTCTTCTTCTGACCTCCTCCAGGCTGAAGGAAAAACACCAGGATCAGGAACAAAGCCGCGCGCGGCAGGGTGAACGACAAGCGCTTGGTCGCGGCAGCCATTTTGGAAGATGCTCCCGTTGTGCAGCGTCTGTGGCGCGTGATTGGCTCGAGTCGCGGCCAATCAGAAACCAGCCTGTTCGCGTTGCTTCATGGGAAATGTAGGTTTCTATATTGTTTTTCGTCTCGATGCTAATCATGTTCTCGTGTTTTTATTGCTACACGTTTGATTTTTTTTTGTCGATATAAGTCAAGAGTCATGTAGAAAAAAATATCTTACAATAAATCCATCTATAAACACTGTAAATGGAGTATAAGATAACGATAACGATTAACATTTTCACTAGCATTTGTACAGGATGAGAAAGTGTTTTAGTTACACATTATGTAGACGTTATAGAACATTTGTTTTTCCCCACAGATGTACTTTTAAAATCTTTACCCCCAGAACGCTCCAAGTACCAAACTCGGTTTAAACCCTGCTGTAGGTACGCGTTAGCATATTAGCAATGGCTGTTCGTGCCTTTATTTTAATAGAAAAATAGTTTTGTTGTGTTTTAAACATTGGATTTAATAATCTAGGCCAATTTATTCATGAATTACAGCAGTACCTCTGCATACGAACACCCCACCACACAAATTCTCACCTTAAGAACTGATATTTTGCAACAAATTTGACTCGGCATATGAAGCACTGTCAGCAACCGAATCAAGGCGAACTGAACGCCTGTTAAGTTGTGCATACAGTTTAACGTTTATTTATTTCATATTTTACTTAATTTACATGTCTTTAAAAAAAGTTTTAATTGGTTTAATATGGAAAAAATATAATTATCATGTTGAAAATTAGTTTTTTTTTTTTAAAAAAAGGGAAAAAAAGGAAAAATTATTTCCTATATGGGAAAATGCATTTCACAATAAAAAAATTTCACCTTAAGAACCCGCCTCCGGAAAGATTTCAATTTCAATTTCAGTATGTCAGGGTTCCACTGTATTTAAATTTCCCATTTCCAAGCTCACTCAGAGTCTGACAATGCCTAAAGTGGGAAATGCAAATGCAAAAATGGATTGCTGAGATGGAAATTGATGATAATTACCGTCTGAAAAAAACTAAACAGGCTCTGCACTATTAGCATGTTTTATAGCCTCGATGTTCGCCATGAGAGCTCGTCATCGCTCTCTGAGTTGCGTGATGGAGCGCTATTGTCCTCCCTGCGTGTTCGGTGGATTACATTTGATACATTAAAATAAGGAAATAATAAGGTCCACTTTGTGTGTGTGTGTGTTAGTCATTCTGAAGTGGTGTGAGAGTGTTTAAAGATAAGCACCTCAAGTTATTAACTTGTCTAAATGTTAAATGTCTGAACTGCCGCCGTCTGTTTGCTTGGTCTGATTGTGTGTGTGTGTGTGTGTGTGTGTGTGTGTGTGTGTGTGTGTGTGTGTGTGTGTGTGTGTGAGATCAGACAATGAGATGCATGACTATATTAAAGTCAATGAGTCGTGCAAAGCAATACACACATGTCATGCCAGTTAGAGAATAATTTAGTACAACGATGGCCTCATATCGACAAAACGCAACACCGTTATCGTAAAAACCTGAAGTCAGGCTAATAAAACTCCATAATAAGCATCATCTTAGTAAAAAAACACAGCTTTTATCTTACTGATTTTTACTAAAGAACAGGCATCCTCGGGTCAGCATGGACCTAACAAACTAATCTAGCTACTATGCTAAATACCAGATTTAACCTGACGTTACCCAGATAAACATTCTTAAACAATCATTACATAGCTATATTTTTGATTATCCAAGACAAATCTAGACATGTACATTTCTTAAAGCCAACTGTTAGAATGTTGTTAAAGTTTAAGTTAGCTACATAAAAAAACAAGTTTTTATTATATTATGTTTGTTTTTTAAGCTAAATGTCAAACTTCCTAGCAAAGTGTAGCTGACAAAATTTATAGTTCACTGTATTCCTAAAAGCAAATATTTATATTTAAAATTCCAACATTTCTACCTCATCATACTTCTAGTTAAACAAACTTCCAATTAGATTTTTGCCTTTAATAACTATTGCTTAATTTCTTTAAGCCAACATTGTACTTATTATTTTTACAGTATGTGTAAACACCAAAAAGTGTAGCCATATGTTAAAAAAGGTAAAAAAAAAATTAAATGATACAATATTTAATCAAATTTTTTTAAACATTTTTTTATATAACCAAATTCATAAAAATTATACTTCCACTTATTTAAGTTTGTTATTTTTAGTAAAGTTTCTAGTTGGCTACATATTTATGTAGTTACAGTGTAGTTACAGAAATTTGTAGCTAGAAATATTTTTTTTAAAACATATATTTATTTTGTTTATTAATATTAATCTTTAGTAGCTACATTTCTATCAAATCTTAATTTTCCTGTAACCAGACTGATAGTTTGCCATATTTCTAAAGGCAAAAATAMATCATTAGAAATTTTATTCTTTTGAAAAAAATAAAATGTTACAATTTTATATATTTTCACATTTCTGCCATGTCAAATTTATAGTCAAACAAACTACAGATGTTTTAAATGATGTACGTAATCTAAATTTTTTAGCTATTAATACTTCTAAGAATCCAACTTTCTACTTAGCCATATTTATAAAGTCCAGTATTGTAGCTATTTATTATTTATTATTAACAGGTTATTATTCAGTTAGCTGAAATTGCAGCTAACTAAATTTTTATATTTTGTTTTTTCTACTTAATTGAATTCCTGGAACCCTAACATTGTAGTAGTTTTATGTTATCCAAATTTCAGCCTCTTAGTTTTCAGTTCTACGAATTCTAGTTTTTTGTTAAACTTCATACAAATAATTAGAAATGTTTAGTATGCATCCATGCATAAAGGGATTTTTTTTTTTAATCGAGAGTTTACATGAGCAATATTTCTACTTTTCCATTTTCTTTTTCTCATTAGCCAAAAATCCTGTTCTCTCAAGTGAAGTAGAAAATCTAACCTAGCCTTCGTTCTACTTGGACAGTTTTAACTGCGTAAGTGACACAGTAAAGCATTCCTCTGGCAGCAGGGTGACAGGACGTGCCCCGAGGGTCAAAGAATCTACTAACAGCAAAAAGAAGAGAAAAAAAAAAGCTTTTAAAAAGAAATGGAAAGTAAAATTTATACTTCTCTACGATTTTCCCAAATCATCCAAAACTTTAAAGTAACCTTGAGTTTTACTTGCTATGTAAACTTAAAACTCTGGAACTTTTAATACCGTTTGTAAAAGTGAAAAAAAAGTACATATCATTAATCTTTAATTAGCTTTGTTAATTAGTTGTCATTATTTGTAGAGGATGCGTGTATTTAGGAGATACAACATTGGAAGCGCAGATTTGAGTGTTTCCACCATTGTTGATGTGAAACAATTTTAACAACCTGAAGGTAGTTGATCCTCTGAGACAGTCTCAAGTTTTTTTCACCGCAGCCGCAATGCTAACAATGTAGCTACAATGCTAATGTATGCCAATATAGCAGCAGCTACAGTATGAGTGTGTCTTACTTTGCCAATCTATCGCTAATTTCCAGGTACTAAAATTTCATTTCAATTTAGTTTTGTTTTGTTTGTGTAATGCTTTTATCAGTAGACACCGTGAATGAATAAATAAATAAATAAATAAATAATTAATTAAATAAATAAATAAATTTACACCTTTATCAAGTTATCCTACACACACACACACACACACACACGGAGCAACGTCAGGTGAGCGTTTTCCCAAAGAAATGATTAATTACAAACTGTCTCTGGAAAACAAGGAAGCAACAGAACGGCGCGAGATGTTGAGCGCGTGCACTGCATTGATAGGCACGCTCTCTCTCTCTCTCTCTCTCTCTCTCGCTCTGTGTCTCCCAGTTAACGTCCGTCTGCTCATAAATATTAAATGACGTCATGCTTTTTTCTTTCTCACTGGAGCACGCGGTAATATCCAGAGACTCGTCGGCACGTGGCGGGATTGTTTACTGCGGTTACAGCGCGCGCTCTCGCGCTCACTCTCGCTCCCGCCAATTAAAAGTTAAAAAGCACTGCGGATTTCCCTCTCTGTCTCTCTCCCTCTCTGTCTCTCTCCCTCTCTCTGTCTCTCTGTCTCTCTCCCTCTCTCTGTCTCTCTCTGTCTCTCTCCCTCTCTCTGTCTCTCTCCCTCTCTCCCTCTCTCTGTCTCTCTCTGTCTCTCTGTCTCTCTCCCTCTCTCCCTCTCTCTGTCTCTCTCTGTCTCTCTGTCTCTCTCCCTCTCTCTCTCTCTGTCTCTCTCCCTCTCTCCCTCTCTCTGTCTCTCTGTCTCTCTCCCTCTCTGTCTCTCTCTGTCTCTCTCTCCCTCTCTCCCTGTCTCTCTTTCGGTGCCTCGGTCTCTCTCTCTTTTTGTCTCTCACTCGCTCTTTATCYGATCGTTTGACTCCACATCAGGTTCTACTTACTTTCTTTCTGAACCAGTTTGTTTTTTCTTCTTTTTCTCTCTCATTCTTTTATCTGTTTAAGCTTTTATCCTTCTATTCTCTTTTGGTTCTATCATCATATTAGGTATCTCTTGTACTTTTGCCTCTCTCTTCCTCTCCCTCACTCTCTCTATCTCTCCCTCTCTCTCTCTATCCCTCCCTCTCTCTCTCTCTTCCTCTCTCTCTATCCCTCCCTCTCTCTCTCTTCCTCTCTCTCTCTCCCTCACTCTCTCTATCTCTCCCTCTCTTTCACTCTCTCTCCCTCACTCTCTCTATCTCTCCCTCTCTCTCTCTTTCCCTCTCCCTCTCACTCTCTCTCTCTCCCTCTCCCCCCCTCTCTCTCTCTCTCTCTCTCTGTAGTTACCCAGTCCCTCTATCCTCTCTGTGGGTAGACCCTGCCGCAGGAGGAGGAAGGAATGTGTGAGGACCCGCCGCGCCGTGCGCGCTCCCGTGCAGTGCGCGTCGGGGGCGCGCGCCGGCGGATTTAGTCTCCCCCGGTCAGAGCGGAACGCGGAGCGGCGCGAGCGATCAGTTTCGGAGTGTTTCCGTTTTTTAAAATATTATTATTATTATATAATAATAATAATAATAATAATCCTCTTTGTTGTTGTTGTTATTGTTCTCGGTTTATTCTCCTCGGCGCGTTTCTCATGGGACTAGCGCGCGCGGATCCGCGGACACGGCGCCGGGAATGAGCCGTTAGTCCCGCCGACTGCACAACTTTATCCCGGGGTGTGTGCGCGTGTGTGTGTGCGCGCGTGTGTGTGTGTGTGTGTTATCGGCGCAGACTTGTGCTCATGGAGCGATCAGCATCACTGGACATCGAGGCGCTGAAGGTGAGAGTGTGTGGGTCTTATTAATATTATTATTGTTATTATTATTATTTATTATTATTGGTATTATTATTGGTGGTGATGATGCTAATGGTGATGATGATGATGATGATGATGATGATGATGATGTGCTAATGGCGGACTCTGAGATCGGAGCGCGCGTGGGGCGCATTTCAATAGCGCGGGTTGCAGCTCCGCCGCGGACCGGTGTGTGTGTGTGTGTGAGAGAGAGAGTGAGAGACAGAGAGTGAGATGATGATGATGATGATGATGATGGTGATGATGGTGATCATGATGGTGCACGCGATCTAATGCATTCTGTTTTATAATGCATGCTGTTCCCCTGTTCCCCCCTCACGCGCACAGAGGCTCCAAAATGCAAAGTTGTGTGTGTGTGTGTTTATTTATTGATTTGTTTATTTATTTACTTGTTTGAGTGTTATCACGACAACTTTTTCATCTTCACTGGTTCGACCTTCATCTGAAAATTAACGGGTTTTAATACGTTTCTGATGAATATTCATTTCGGAGAATTTCAGCACCTGCGACGTGGACAGCTCCGCTAAACTCACTCTAACTCTCTCTCTCTCTATGTCTGTCTGTCTGTTTCTCTATCTATGTCTCTCTCTCTCTCTCTCTCTATGTCTGTCTGTCTGTTTCTCTATCTATGTCTCTCTCTCTCTCTCTCTCTCTCTCTCTCTCTGGATCTCTTTCTTTGTGTCTCTCTATGTCTCTCTGTCTGTCTTTTTCTCTCTCGCTATGTCTATCTCTCTCTGTGTCTCTCTTCCACTCTCTCTCTCTGCTTTTCTCTCCACCCTTTTATCTCCACATCTCTCTTTTCCCTCATTTTCCTGTCTTCCTCTCCTTTCTCTCTATTCTCACAGTTCCTTATTCTCTTCTTTCCCCTCTCCTTCTTTCACTTTTTTCTTCATATCCTAATCACTTCTCTCCATCTGTTTTCCATCTTCTTTCTCCTCACTCTCTTTTCACACACACACACACACACACACACACACACACACACACACACACACACACACACACACACCACCTCTCACCAGCCATATGTTTTTTCTCTTCTGATCTCTCTCTCTCTTCTGTATTACCTGATCATGTGTCCTTATTTCTTTCTTTATTCATTCTTTTTCTGTTCTTCTCTCTGTCCTTCTTTCTGTTTTCTTTCACTCTATCCCTCTTCTCCAACCATATATTTCTCTCTATTTATCTTCCTGTTGCACTTTGTCTTTCTGTTTCTATACTCCTTGCTTTCTATCTGCCGTTGGCTTTTCTCTACCGCTTCATTCTGTGTGTGTGTGTGTGTGTGTGTGTGTGTGTGTGTGTGTGTGTGCTGTGGTGTGTAGGTGCTTATTATGAGATGAATAAATGTAAAGCCTGTGTATTTATTTCTAATTAATGTGAAGCAAGCCTGAAAGCAATTTCTAATACTCTAAGTCTGAGTTTTCCTCACTCTTTTCACACACACACACACACACACACACACACACACACACACACACACACACACACACACACACACACACGCATAGAGTTTAATTTACATGAGAACTATTTCTGTCTAAAAAATATTTATATCTTCACTGTGTTTGACAAGTATTGGTGTGGGGGGGGGAGGGGCGGTAGGAGCCCACACCTCCATACATTAAGACTGACAGGTACACAGGCCACGCCTCCTTTGTTGAGACTGACAGGTACACAGGCCATGCCCCTTTTATTGAGACTGACAGGTAAACAGGTCACGCCCCCTATATAGAGCCTGACAGGTACACAGGCCACGCCTCCTTTATTGAAACTGACAGGTATACAGGCCACGCCCCTTTTATTGAGACTGACAGGTACACAGACCGCACCTACTTTATTGAACCTGACAGGTACACACAGGCCACGCCCCTTTTATTGAGACTCACAGGTAAACAGGTCACGCCCCTATATAGAGACTGACAGGTACACAGGCCACACCCCCTTTATAGGGACTTACAGGTACACAGGCCACGCCCCCTTTATAGAGACTGACAGGTACACAGGCCACGCCTCCTTTATTGAAACTGACAGGTACACAGGTCATGCCCCTTTTATTGAGACTGACAGGTACACAGGTCACGCCCCCTTTATACAGACTGACAGGTACACAGACCACGCCCCCTTTATAGAGACTGACAGGTACACAGACCACGCCCCCTTTATAGAGACTGACAGGTACACAGGCCACGCCCCCTTTATAGGGACTGACAGGTACACAGGCCACACCCCCTTTATAGAGACTGACAGGTATACAGGCCATGCCCCCTTTATAGGAGGCTACTCTTTATTGAGGCAGAGGCCACGCCTCCTTTATTGAATGATGTCCTTAAATGATTCAGTTGTGAACTGATTGATCTGAGGAAGTAACAGTGAATCATATCCGACTCCAAAGCACTAGCTTACATTCCTTAAGGATCAAGTGTGTGTGTGTGTGTGTGTGTGTGTGTGTGTGTGTGTGTGTGTGTGATTTACTTGTTTACAGCTCGTTCACACATGGCTGACTCGGGTCTACAGCTCCAGGGCCGTGAGATCTCTGCCAGTGATTCTATAAGACGCGGCGTGTGGGAGCATTTCGTCATGACCTGCGCTGTCACGCGGTGAACTGAATTATGGGATACCTCCGGTGCTGCTTTTAAACCTGTCTATGGTTAAAGTATAAGGAAGGCGGTTGTCCTTGGGAGCGCTAAGGCTAGTCAGGACTTCGGCGGGGTATACGCGGGTGATGTGTGCGCTACGATATGAAACTAGCTAGTGTAWATCTGTATGAGTATGCTAGTCTGGTTCTCGCCGCGCACCTTGTTTTTGTGTGTTTCGCCGTGACACGCGGAGCTTCATCTGCAGAGTAATTTATGCCGGTCAGGCTCTCACGCTGCCTACACCCTGATTATAATCTGGCTAAAAAGCTTAGCTAATTGCTAGCATTGTTCTAGGAACAGGGTGAGGACGCAGCACGCTAATCATCTCCACTCGTTCTCTTCAGTCCATCAGATACAGCACGCTACCGCGGAGCCGGAAAGAAAAAAAAAACTGTAAGATATTGTCTGGATAATAAGCAGCGCCCGCCGTTATAGACGGATGAGTTAATAACGAGAGAGAGAGAGAGAGAGAGGGAGAGAGAGGGAGAGAGAGAGAGGGAGAGAGAGAGGGAGAGAGGGAGGGAGAGAGGGAG
>QMIH01001717.1:72145-115396 GCA_003987875.1 Clarias batrachus | reverse complement strand
CTGATTACATAGTGTTCGACACTTGCTACGCTTCCCGACCACGCCCCCCGGATCACGTTACAACCATTATCCGCGCCTGGATTCACCCCGTTCTGCTGCGTGCGTGACACTCACCTAAAGGATTATTAGGAACACCTGTTCAATTTCTCATTAATGCAATTATGTAATCAACCAATCACATGGCAGTTGCTTCAATGCATTTAGGGGTGTGGTCCTGATCAAGGCAATCTCCTGAACTCCAAACTGAATGTCAGAATGGTAAAGAAATGTGATTTAAGCAATTTTGAGCGTGGCATGGTTGTTGGTGTCAGACGGGCTGGTCTGAGTATTTCACAATTTTCTCAGTTACTGGGATTTTCACGCACAACCATTTCTAGGGTTTATAATGAATGGTGTGAAAAGGGAAAAACATCCAGTATGCGGCAGTTCTGTGGGCGAAAATGCCTTGTTGGTGCTAGAGGTCAGAGGAGTTGCTCTTCTATCAGCTTGAATCAGTCGGCCCATGACTGATTCAAGCTGATAGAAGAGCACCTCGACTGAAATAACCACTCGTTACAACCGAGGTATGCAGCAAAGCATTTGTGAAGCCACAACACGCACAACCTTGAGGCAGATGGGCTACAAMAGCAGAAGACCCCACCGGGTACCMCTCATSTCCACTACAAATAGGAAAAAGAGGCTACAATTTGCACGAGCTCACCAAAATTGGACAGTTGAAGACTGGAAAAATGTTGCCTGGTCTGATGAGTCTCGATTTCTGTTGAGACATTTAATTGGCTTGTTCAAATGGTTAGAATTTGGCGTAAACAGAATAAGAACATGGATCCATCATGCCTTGTTACCACTGTGCAGACTGGTGGTGGTGTAATGGTGTGGGGATATATGCTATTTAATTGGCTTGTTCAAAGTTCAAAGCTTTTGGAAGAATACACACCAGGTTATTGGATGAATATCGAACAAGCTCATATTACATATACATTTAGGCATTTGGCAGATGCTCTTATCCAGAAGCAAAAGTGCTTAAGTTTCATATGACTTCAAATTCACTATCCTGGTTGCCAAAGACAAAACTGCTTTCTGTTACACATTTCTGCTGCTGTTCTGAAAGCCAAGATATTACTCATGAGTTTTAACCAGTTTTAACTCCTAGCAAACATATCACATACAGGAAGAGATGTATTTAGTTTTCTGATGTCAGAAAACTCTGATGTATCTTATTTCCTTTTTCATTGGCTGTTACAATGCTTACCACTAGGGGAAGCTTTTGCATGAGTTATGTATTGCTGCCAGTTGTTGATCATTGCTTATGTATCCCTTAAGTCGCTCAATATTATAAAAAGTTCTACATATACACAAACATGCAAGAAATATAGTTTTGTCATAAAGTTCATGCACCAAAATTTGTTGCTGTTATTATGACTACTATTTGTTTAATTCTTTTCAGAATATACCAATATACCATTTTTAAAGCATGCCTAGAATTAAAAAGGGTCAAAGATGGGTATATTCCAGTCTGAAAAAAATAATAAACAAATGCAAGTTTTTAGATTGGTGAGGGGAGATCAAGTCAAACTAGGACTTTTGATTGATCAGAATAAAAGAACCCAGCTATGCGAGTAAAAACTACCTTTATTTATATATAATCCTTGCTACACTTATCCCAGTGCTAAACTAGAAAGTTTTTGCTCATGATCAGACTGCCTGATTCATGAGGCTGGACTCCCAGGATCTCCTTTAATGGCCCAAACATGTAGAAATGACTTGGAGCGAGATCAGGACTGTTCAAGGGATGTGGCAATAACTTCCAACTAAGTTCCTGTAATGTACAAGTAATGTTCATGAATGATTGTGTGTACATTTCCTACAGACAGATGTATCTCTTCCACAAGTTGTTGATAAGTTATCTATCGATTTTCAAGAAATGGGCGTTTCACTCGCTGAATGTTTCCTTTCACATCTGAGCTAACCAGGCCGAGATTTTCATTCACGGATGTACAACCTTCTTTAAAATGTATACACCATCTAAATGCTTTTCTGTGGCTAATAGCCTCATCATGGTACTGTGATCAAAGTCTTCTGTAAATGACAGTCTGTTTTGTGACTTCATTTAATGAAATTTCATCATAAGTCCTAATTTGACTTCAACAACTCTCCTAATCCAATGTCTGTGTATATTGTATGCAGCAGCTTTATTATATTTATTGAACAAGTTAGAAGTAGTTAAAAATTCACTGCCTGGACAAAGGGACAGAGAGGAGTACTGTAAATAAACGCAAGGCCACAGAAGCTATTGCAAAGCAATCCTAGTAACCTTTAGCAGTGTAAACAGACTCTGTTTTGCCATGCTTTGTGAAAAGCAGCTTGAGGTCACTGCAGTTGCTGGTATTAAAGTAGAAATTTGATCTCTCCTGCATAAAAACAAGCATATGAGACATGATCAGTTCAAACCCTTAAGAATGTATATCCCACTTCTCTCAGTGTCGGTTTTTGTTTAGACTCAGTTCCTCAGTGCTAACATGTAGCTGCAGAAACAGGTGTGGGCTGGTATTTGACCTCTAGTATTAGAGCATCTAATAATAGTGCATACACACTGCACAATTTAGCTGAAAGTAAAATTTTTAATGTCAGTAAAATATTTCATGAGTTGGTTATATGAACAGGGTTCTTAGTATCCTAAAATGTATTGTAGGCATTGTAAGATGAATGCATATTGTACACACTGTGTTTCAAGTCATGGGCAGAAATACAGAGGAATGGCTTCATTACAAAACATGTGTAACGGATTTAATGCATGGGTGGCATCACAGGCACACAGATACGAGGCGAGGTCTTATGGAAAAAGGGTCAATTTATTTTGAAAAGCAGGAAAGGAAAGGTTTTTAAGGAGAAAGGAAGGTAGAGTGGACAATCCCACAGTGCACGTGAGAGAAGTATCATTGGCTCAGTTGTGATCATATGACGCTTGGCAGAAAAAGCATATGCGTTCTACAGTACTCGTATATCAAGACCTCGCTCATTTAAGTTCAAATTTATCTTAAAATTTTGCTTGCCTTGCAAAACACTCGGAGAATCTCAAGCAGGCAATGTCTGGATGGGATGATTTCATTTCTACAGTAATGCTATAGTAGGTAATTTGATGTCCTGGTTGATGCAGATACATTAGTTCCAGCAATTATGATCACTAGATATCCTTACTGGAACTTGTAACTCTTCCTGTAGCTCCATGCCTAGACATGCCCTTTAACAAGCTCCATAGTGCAATGGGTGAGGCATTTATGAGAATTATGAGTAAGTATAGTCCCATCTAATGTCACTGACTTCCTATCACAGCTCATAAAGATTACTAAGAGTCAACTCATACTGCCCCATTTTACAACACTGCTGCAAACCACGCATGATAGCTACATACTGTAACAATCTTTCCAAAATTAGAGGTCACTTGCTTTTTAGATTCATGAGAGACATTCACAATGATCTCAGTTTTATATTGTTCTCACGTTGATCATGTTACAAATGAATGTAAGAATTATTTTTGAATGTATAAACACACAAGTTTTCTTTTCATTTTCTGGTCATCCTGCACTAGCAATAATTAAACTATCAAATGGATAAATTTCCCCATCCATCTGCCTCAGCTAATCAAATAGTGAAGTGTCTTAAATCATATTTTTATGTGTATTTTAGACCATTACTGTAATCTAATAATGGTTCTAAATATTTTAAAATGTATCTTGTATGACCACTCTAATTAAGTGTCTATTTTGCATACCAATTCTCTACCAATTTTTTTTTATTAATGAATAAAAGGTTTGAGGTTTTATTTCTAGGTGAAGCTTATGACAATCATAAGCAAATATAAGCCACCACCCTAGAATAAAACATTTCCCTATAAAATGTCCTAATTTTCCTATTTCGCTTTACGAAATATGTAAAAAAATAAAATAAATAAAGTATGAAAATATGTATATTATAATTATACTTATCAGTTTGCAAACTCCCTGAGATGAAAATAGGAAGAAACCGTGAGAGGAACTAGCCAATCCTCATTTGAGTAATTTCAGGAAAGTATGCAAGTCATGCAAATCATTCTGTGCTTTATCTAAATGCCATAAGATAAAAAGTTTAATATAGTGGGAAAGGTGATCAAGTTAATACAAAGGCCACACCTCTTGTCCATCATTGCCCTTTGCTTTGATTACAGCATACATTCCTTGTGTCATTTCTCTGATACACTCATGCAATGTCACATTTATTTTTGTTCCACTAAGAGTCAGATAATTTCTGTCCAAGTGTCTAATTCATGTGTGAAAACAATGCTCACTGAACTCCTCTTTCACAATTTGCGTCTGATGAATCCCGGGATTGTCATCTTGGAATATTCACTTTAGTTAAATTCAGTTAAATTCAATGCATATGTGCATGAAATGTGAGAATATGTGTATGAATCAAAATTATCAGATTGCCCCTGATGAGCAAGCTAATGGCGACGGTGGCAAGGAAAAATTCCCTGAGATACAGTAATGGGAGATAAGAGGAATAAACCTTGAGTGGAACCAGACTCATCAGGGAACTAATTTGGGTAATAACAGATAGCAGGAATTGTTTTGCAGTCATGGTGCATGGTGTCATTCATGAATGCAGTGCTCTTGTTGAAGAAATACAGAGGGCAATGTCAGGATGGGACGATTTTGTCACGCTCCGGGGTTGTTCGAGGCATAAATGCAGAGGATCCAGATGGTTCAGGGAAACGATATTTATTTATATTAAACATAAACACAAAACAGGGAAATAAATGAAACAAAACACTTTATATGAAAAGGAAACTAAAACACGTATAAACAAACAAGAGACATCCACCTTCAAACTAATTGTAACAAATGCAAGACCAAAACTATAACTCAAACACAACTTATATAATGAAACTAATTATCAACTCGGATCAGGTGCGCGCCCACGTGACCTGACCGAGTTGTCAACCGGGAAATGAAGTCTAAATAAAAAGGACTACACACAAAAAACATAGGGCGCTTTGGCGCCCTCTAGAGGTTATCCCTGACAGATTTCATGATTTTGAATGAGTCTTTAATGTGACTCAGAAGAACGAGTAGTCTTGGAGAGTGATTTGTTAATTTTCTAAATTAAATAAAATAATAAACAGTGAAATAAACAGAAATACGTAGTTACCTCTCGAGTCTTCTGTTCCAAATCATTTGTTCTTTTGTCATGTGATTCCTATAGACACTATGCAGTGCATTACACAGGAAACAGAATTGAAAGTTTTTTTCTCATGAATCTTCCAATCTAAATCATTTGTTCTTTTGTCACATGACACTCATAGACACTAATAGTGTGTAATGCATTGCGTAGAGTCTATGAGAGTCACATGACAAAAGAGCGAACGATTCAGACTAGAAGATATGAGAGGTGAGCTGCTCATTCTTTTTATCATAAAATGTCCTTAGCTACATTGTAATTTTTTTGTTACTGAAATTATAGCCAAAACTTGTGTATGTAGACGGGTTAGAGGTCTGTTTATTATTTATTATTTCGTTTTTTATTTAAAAACAAAAAACAAAAACAAAATGAACTAAATGACTCAAAAAAAGAGTTTTAATGAACGAGATTCAAAGAACTGAGTCATTGAAATTATCTAAACTTCCCATCATTATGTGTTTGGCAGCTGGAAGTTCAATATAACAGATAATGAAGTTAATTTGGAGTTCAGTTCATTATTAGAGGCTCAGGTAGTCTGTAGGAAATTCTAGTGCTGAACTATTGAGTGACTGCAGTCACATATCAGAGAGCTGCTGTCTACATCAGCCAAGGCCAGGACCATCTTCATGGTAAACTGGAACCGTCACCAGTCACCACACACATCCCAAGCAGACCACATGAGAGGGGGAGAGAGAGGAAGAGGAAAGCGAAGAGAAGGATAAATAACAATGAGGTATAGAACATTTAATACTTTAGAGGTCAAAAATAATATTATAACATCAATGGAAAATTTCACTCTGAGCCTTCACTATGTGCTCATATGTTCTGGTTCTAGTGAGGACTCTCGCTACTGCAATCTGGACTAACTGAAGTTTGTTTATACATCTAGTTGAACATTTAGTCCAACCTTGAAGTGATAAACGGACTGTCACGGCGTGTGCCAGTGATGGGAATGCACCTGAAGCTTTTGTTGCTCACTAGGTAGACGGCCTCCCCTTTTGCAGGTGTGCAAAGGGCGGGGCCACGAGAAAGGGCACAAGCCTGGTGAATAACAATCTTTAAAGCATCTCCACACCTTGAAATGCTATCGCTCGCCAGCCGTCATGCCCGCATGCTAGCTGGGCACTGCCTCCTTTAAATCTACAGACTGATAACAATGAGTCAAATACAATAGAGTCTGAGCCAGCATAAGACAATTCCTGCTACATTTATATCTGGATTCAAATTAAAGGACGTTTTCATAATTAGGCTCAGAAAGTAAGGCTATAGAGCTGTTTAGCCCCAATCCCTTGAGTTCACAATTAAATATAGATCTAAGTTCTTCAGTATTTTTTTTTTTTTTTTACAATTTAATTTAATCAATTGTTTAACTGATCTTCGTAGTTCCTTTCTTTCTTTGCTTGATGAAAAAGAGTAACATCTTTGTGTAGTATTTTAAATGGGGAGTCAATGCCAACGCATTCCCCACCATTTATGTAGGGTTTTCAGCTCTGGGGCAGAGGTGAATCAAATCTTTAAGGATTCGGGTAATTTTATTAAACTGGGTTAATAGTTATGGCATACACTTTATCAGCTGCCTGAGCGACGAGCTTGCTTCCTTCAGATGGTCATGACGAAGACGTGGACGACAATGTACTGTAGAACTACGTGAATGTGTTTGGACAAGTTGGACACTGAGTTTTGACCCTTTGTGTCAGTCTGTCCCATGGATGATTGGTCCAATCGGATGTGGTTGCGGCGCTTAGCCACGCCTCACTTGGTTCCCCCTTTTGTGCATACATTAGGCCGGGTTTACGGCTGTCACGTGGGGCCAAGCTGATTACACTTTAATTACCTTTTATAAAGTAATTTTACATAAGCTCTTGTTCATGCGACCAATTTTCTGTGTACACCACTGTTCTTTGAATAAAATAAGTTACTGATTGATACCACACATCCCCTATCTACTCATTTATAGCTTTGTTTAATAAAAAGGGTTTGTAAATGCTGATAATACCTTTAAAGTTATGCAGAATAATCAAACATAACACACAGATATAAAACATAATGAAAATATATATCTAGCATTTTGCCTTACTGGCACACTTTACAGATTGTTTAAATAGTGTTCCTGCTGTATGCTTCTTTGTGCAGAAACACGGACATCCTGTATCCTGAGGTCAATGAGATGGTCAAAGTGTGACTAGGTGGTTCCTCGCCAACTCGTGGTGAAGCTGTAAAACCGTCCGATTTGTTTACAGGATTGCCAATTTATGCCAGTGTTTTGGGTCTAGTATGAGGCATCTGACTTTAGTGTGGCTTCAAGCACAGCAGACTTCCTGCCTCATGCCTGGTTAAGTTTACTGTAGTTACTGTAGATAAGTAAATAACCTATTGGCAGCTAAAACATATTGATTATAAAATGGAAGGCTCTTAACTATTTGTTTAGCTAAATCTAGGTGGTGACTTTGTGAGGCGGTTCTGAGTAAGTCTGAGTGCATTAGCTCAGCTACAAAATCAGACACCAGAAGACAACAAAGGACGGTTGGGACAGCTAAAAGAATTGTCGGTGTTCCCTTGAAGTAAAGAAAAAGGCTCAGAAAATCACTTTGGACCACTCACATCCAAGCCATCTTTTCTTTAAACCTTTGCTGTCTGGTCGAACATCAGGACAGCCAGAACAAGAACAGTTTCAGACACAAGAACAGAACTACTTCCTGAACATATACCGCTTTATACTGTATTCAGGGTCACGGCGTGCCTGGAGCCTATCCCAGAAGGCTTAGGGCACAAGGCGGGTACATCCTGGACAAGGTGACAATCCATCGCAGAGCACACACACATAGACTCACACACTCATTCACTCACTACGGGCAATTTGGGAATACCAATTAGCCTAATCTGCAGGTCAGGTCTTTGGACTGTGGGAGGAAACCGGAGTAGCCGGAGGAAACCGAACAAGCACGGGGAGAACATACAAACTCCATGCACACAGTGACGGCACTCGAGCCTGGACCCTTGAGGTACAAGGCGACAGTGCTAACCACTACATCCTATTCCATTTCTTGCTAATTGTGTATAGTGTGTATTGTTGTCGCCTCTGGACGCTTGTTCTTGTATGTGCAAGCGTATTTCGTCATAAGTTTTCTGATTCTGATTCTTTTTCATGGCCAGCCAGGCAGTGTGTGCTGATAATCTCTCTTACACACACTCTTTCTCTCACTCACACGCGTATATACAACTAATGTAGTAATATACCTACAATACGGCGTGTATTCTTTTTATTTCTAACGGCACAAAGTAAAATAAACTGCATACTGATAGAAACATCTGATGTGTCATGAGACTATGGTTCACTTTCATATGACTGCTGAATGCGTTTCTTTCTCTTTTAGAGAGAAGTGCCTGCGTGGCAGGCGGAGCTCTATAATCACACACACACACACACACACACTAGAGTCTAAAGAGTTCAGGAATATCTGGATTGTTTTCCGCTGTGTCGGGACACCGTTACTGCTTAACTACATGAAAGTTCATTATCGCAGCGGGAGCACGATCTGCCCAGGCGACACAGAGTAAGAAACGTGTGTGTGTGTGTGTGTGTACAGAATATGCGTGCTTTACGTCTGTGTTGTAGAACATATGCTTCTTTGTGTGGAGTGTGACGAGGCAGTATCAGCTGTTACAGAATAAGAAGGTTATTACACCACCTTGGTTATTTGACTATTTCCCTGTAATATATATATATATATATTATTGACTTAATTTATTGAGTTAAATTTGGAATGTTACAACACTCCAAACCTAAAGTTTAACATGTTCAGTGTTAACTTGACAGCTGGACCTGTACAGATACTGTAGCAGGTTCATTTAACACTATGTATATTAAAAATATATATAAAATATATATTAAAATATTATTCCAACATTGGGAAATCCTAGATTCTCCAATATATCCATTTACTTTTATTTTCACTATTTGTCAGGATGTTTCTTTTAGTTTCTATTTCCAAGAAGCCCCATGTCTAGTGTACTTCCTCTGCCAGACAACCACATAATATAAGATGGAATGCAGTAGAAGGTCCCACTTAAATGAAGGTGTAGCCCTTTCTTATGTCATGTGTCTGTAATGACATCATTCACAACAGCAGAAGTACCGTGGCTTAGTGATTTGCACTTTCGCTGTACACCCCCAGGTTTCGGGTTTGATTCCTGTCTCGGGTCTGTGTGAGGGAGTTTGTCCACTCTGTGCTTGGTGTGTTTCCTCCAGGTGCTCTAGGTTCCTCCCACAGTCCAAAGATATATGGATCAGGCCTTTCATAATTGCCCGTAGTGTACTGTATATGTGTGTGTTTATACCCTGTGATGGATTGGCCCTCAGTCCAGGCTGTACCCGCCTTATGCCCTTAAGGCTCCTGGGACAAGCTCCAGGCCCCCCGCGACCCTGTCTACAGGATAAAGCCATATAGACAATTGGCAACTAGTTTATGTCAGAGCCAAAAAAAGAAAGATTCCCTGAGGATTACCTTTACATTCAACTCACTCAGTGCTTCGATTCAGTGATTTACCCTCCATAAAATTATGTACAGGTAACATTAACTAATGCTGACATTTCAAGCTTTCTGATTAATAATTGATCATCTGTTTTGTGCTTGAATCTCAAATAGCGTAAAAAGAAAAGCTAATGTGCTATGTATTGTGCACATTCCCTTGTTCCACAGACCAAGTAGTGTCCTAGTTCAGTGGTTAGAAAGGAATTTGGGATTCAGGCTTGTGTTAAATGGTAATTAATGTTGTAGCTCAAGAAACACAATTTGGACGGTTCACAGGCAATCCGTAATGACTTCGAGGCAATTACTAAGGACAAATAATGTTTAAGATGTCATAAAGTTTTCAAATGTGGTTTATGGCACTAGCATGAAGTAAGCTATGTCCCTTTTGCCAGCTAAAAGTGGGGCAGGCTACAAATATTATTACAGATGTTTTAATGACAGTTTCAAAGGGTCTATAGCTTGAATCTCTATTAATTCATAATGGGACAGTAAAATTTAGCAGCAGATGTGACTTTTTCTTGGCCAAAGTGGGATAGACCTGCACCATTAATTAAAGTATATCAGCCACTGAATAATTGAAGCCCTCTCAGTCTGATATACAGTTGGGGTCAGAACTCTTCATGGACATGAATGTCATGGCAATATTGGGCGTGCAATTTTTGAACAAATTTTTTTCTAGGACTGAATGATTAACACGCATCTTTAATAACAAGAGATACATTTACATTGTAATTAATTTATTATTTTTTTCTGAAAGCAACATATGGATTCTTGTGAATTTCATAAATGAAAGTGAAAGGTTAAAGTGTAAATAAGTTTATCAGTGAAATGTTTACCAGTTAATCCAGCATGGAATTTCTATATGTCATAATCATAAATGTTACAGTCATTTTAAAATCTCATGCTTTCTTTTCAGATCCTGCTCCCAAATGGAAACGCATGCCATGGGACCTGTACTTTTAATTCAGCAATTCACAATCATGAGGTGTATAACAAGAACAGTCCAAGATTGGATATAAGTTATTATATTTTGGAGTAGTATATCCGAAGAAAACTGGCTACAGTGGGATGGAACTTTTCTCTATGTGCTAACTGATGAAAAAAAACACTGGGACATATGAAGTGTGGGGAGGAAACGTTTCTTTATTTTTTTTCTCCATTACAAGGAAAAAAAACTGTACCCTCCAGAACATTAAATATGGCATACCGTTTGGCATATATTGTTGCCACTACTTTCCTCCTAAATATTGATCTGTGTTATTGCGTTTGTGCCCGAGCTGAATATGAGATAAATGGAGAATGTTGCCCCATGTGTGCACCTGGTAAGTCAAACGACTTTGAGATAATGTATAGATATGGTACAGTTCAGGAAAATGGTTTACATTTCCCTAGAGTAAAGATATTTAAACTAACATTTTCATACTCCACACATTTCATGGTACCAGACATTTCCTACTGTAAGTCACTTAGGGTATGGACTTTATTTTTGTAAGAGATTATATTCATATAATATTTTAGAGATAGAAATATTTCACCTTTAACAAGTTACACTTGCCATTATTTTCCACAAGTTCCTCACAAGAGGACAGATTAATGTTTATTTAACAACAATATGTTATACATAGACTTATTGAAGACAGTATATAAGACAGTAAGTTACCAGCGCTAAACAAGTTAGTGTGTTGGATGCAGGGAAATGAGCAGGAGGGAAGACCTGAGCAACCTTCTTATTGCCAGAGAACTGGGTCAGAGCATTTCTTGTAATGCCTGTGAGGTGATACTGTACTTCTCAGCAGTCTTCAGGAACTACTGACAAAGGTCTGAAAACGGACAAGTCATAAACTACTAACATGGTATTGTGCAAGAAAAAGGATGTTGATTAATCTGATCAAGCATGTGTGGTATTTGCTGGAATAATGTCTGGAAGTCTAATAAGTGGTTTTCTTATGACCATCACACTGCGTATGTATGGAAATGCTCTTATTTTTACTATAATGGGTGTGCAGGGCTCACTAATGCATGTGGTCTGCTCCCACAAAAGAGTTAAAATGGTGAAAAAGTTAATACTACCAATGGCATAAAGGTGTGTAACAACCTTTTTTTATGCAAACATATAACCAGCAATGACCAAAAGAAAAACACACAACAGATTCCAATATGTATTTATTTTTGCTAAAAAAGGAAGCTGAACATTAAAATAAACAGTTGGAAATATAATAGAAACATTCTGGTGAGTACAACATAGAGCAAACAAATTATCATCTCGGACCAAATAACGCAAATGTTGACACTACAGGAAGAATTATAATGCCATGTCCAAAGCATTCACAATTCAAAAATAAGAAGGATTGTTTACAGATGGAGAACATTCAAGTCAGTTGTCAATCTTTTTAAGCATCGGTGTCCCAGCCAACATAATTTGTAGGTCTAACAAATAATAAATAAATGTTTGGACATATACAGAGCTAAACCTAAGAGCTACAGTTTGGGAAATGCAGGCCTCTATAAGAATGTTGTTTTAGAAGGTATGGCTAGTGAATGTCCCAATCCAATGTGGAGATGTTTGGGCATTATGCACAGCATTTTGTTTGACAAAAACCAGATGCACCATATGGCCTCATACCAACAGTCAAGCATGGTTGTGGCAGGGTGGTGATTTGGGCTTGTTTAGCAGCCACATGAGCTGGGAAACTTGCAATTATAGAAACAAAGTTGAACTCCATTTTAATTTTAGAATTTTATTGTTACATGGTGCAGATTGGAGAGCTGCACCACAAGCTGCACAACAAGATGTAATAATATTTAATAAAATAATAATAAGTATAATAAAAGAGCCCTAACGCAGGGTTTCTAAAACGGTCAATGAATTAGGAGGTTGTGAGAGTGTTTATGACAGGCATGGGAAGACCCTCCCGTTTTGAGATAGCGTAGGATTATTAATTGAGAATAAAAAGAACTAAAATGTCTAGATGACCGCTTGTCTCCATGGGGTAGCAGATGATCTGTGCCATCAGGACAGAAAACTGCCACATAAAGTGAAGGCTAGATCTGGGCCTTTACTAAACATCTCAGAGTAAATCATAGGAATCGCTCTCGAAGTTCATTTAGAACTGAAAATATTCCTCAGAATAGGACATAAAAGTTATTCATAAAGTTTCATATTCTTACTTAGTGTATTAGTGTAGCAGGGGATTATACAGAGAAATAAAGGTAATTCCAACTCTCATAACTGTATTCTGTTATTCTGCACAATCAAAAGTCCCGGTTTTACTTGAACTTGCCTCATATCTGCTACTGCATGTGCTGTAAACGTTCCCAGGTACACATTTGAACTAAATACTCAGCTGCACACACCATGATTTATTTTGTTGTGACGTCACTTTTTTGCAAAGCAGGCTGCACGTTATAGTGGATGTTATAGTTCACGAAATGGTGAAATCAGCAACAGTTTTATGCACAGCTTTATGCACACAGGAAAAACTTATAGATGTTTGATTCGGCCGCATGACATTACCCTAATCAGATAGCTTTAACCACAACTGTTTAAAGCCCCTATAATAGAGCTGTGTAGGACTCATAATCTGATCAAATTGATTTTGAAAAGAAAGCAAACCTGGAGAGAGGATGAGAGCGTTTTGTTTGCGGGGAAGACTGTAAGATGTAAGAAATTATTTTTTTCCCCCCTACTCTTACCTTTAAAGATAAAAGGTTTAAAGATAAATTTAATGAAAGACAATGGGGAATATTAGAGAAATTTTGAAGTACAATCAAATTTGGTTACAAAAATTCTGCCAGCACTTTCTTTATTAGTTTGTTCTACCTGTGGATCAAAACGTAATTTCGAGAATAAGATATATGTTTAGGAACAAAACATTTTCTGATGTTTATTCCAAAAATCGACTTTACAGACCTACTTCTTGACAAAGAGTAGCATATTTCCCTCTGTTACTGCATTATCTAATGATCTTGACTTTCTGGCCATTGATAGTTGCTCACGTTTGCCAGATTCTAGATACATTGTCTACCGTACAATCAACCATGTGCAACCTAATCTATCAGCAAAGACCAGTATACAAAAAAATCAACCATTAGCACGGAGCATGCACTTTCATTCTGTATTTAGAAGCATTTGCATGTAGACTTGGTACCTCGTGGGGTTGGTTGTATGGTACACATAATGATTGTATGAGTCGATGCTGAGAGGTGAGGATAGAAAGTATAATCTTCTTTGTAGGGTCAGGTAACACAAAAAAAAAAAAACACTTGTGGGTGCAGTTTGGAGTTAATTGCATTGGTAAATAAAGGGCTGCAGATAGAAGTAGAATAGCTTCAGCTGAAACAGGATAAGCCCCAACAAGGGGTGCAGCACAATAAATAATTGGTTGAGCTAAAGAAGGCCAACCTTGACGTCATGGACAAAAAGGCATATGTTGTGTAGAGAATGCACTGAGATATTGGTCTAGCTGATTTGGTTTTATTGCCCATAGACTTTGTGGTGCTGACATTTTATTTGCATGTATCACCCGCAGTGGTACTGACCAAAAAGGCTTATCTATGGTTTCACTCTGTAACTATTCATTTCTCATAAGAGTGTAATATGTGTACAGAGTTAAATGAACTCAATGACTTATACTTTTGTTGCAATATTTATTGTAGTAGGTTAATGCACTACATAATTTCTTGTTACTGCTGCCCTATGACAAATGCATTATCGTTCTACATTTACTGTAGCTTAAAGCTGTAGAAGTTGTTCCACACAAGTTTTCCTAATTCAAGTCAAAGTCAAGTCAAATTTGTTTGTCATTTAAAGCATATACAATAGGTGCAGTACATAGTAAAACAAAAAAACATTACTTCAGGACAGTGGTGCTACATAAGACAACACATAACTACATAAGACTACACATATCTAAAAATTATATTAAAAGGACCTTAAACTATAAGTGCACAAGTGCAAGCATGTGCAAGACAACATATGAGAATGTGCAATACAAGCGGCACATTTAAAAACAGGGTAGTCCTAACAAGTACAAAGTTCTAATGTGAGTAAAAGTACAAAACAGAATATTGCAGTATATTAAGAATCAAATGCATCAAGTATAAAAATTATGTGCTGCTTGGTAGCCATAATGCAGATTAATTAAAAAAGTGTGCTTCTTTATTATTATTATACCTTTAGTATATCTAGTGAGGGTTCCAAAATGTATAGTTGGATTGGGTTAAACATATTGAAAACAATATTTGACCTCTTCACCTTTAACATATTTTTCAGGAACCCGTGTTTATAGGCATTGCACTGAATATACCAGCACAACTTGTGTGCCGTGTGTTGACGCAACTTTCACATCTGAGCCCAATGGCCTTCCAAATTGCTTTATCTGTGCAATGTGTGATCCTGGTAAGTTTGTCTTATGTAAGAAATCTGCATTTTATACACATTACTTTAAAAATATATTGAGTATTGGTCAAAAATAAATTTTCCTTGATTTGTGTTAATTACAGGGCAGGGATTGAAAGTAAAAACAGCCTGTACACAGACTTCAAATACAGAATGTGGGCCGCTGGAGGGATTTTACTGTACTAACATTGAAAAGGGGAGCTGTACACAAGCTGTGGAACACACGAAATGCAGCCCGGGACAATATATCAAGCAGAAAGGTTGGTGTAATATACAAGATGCATTCAAGTCAAACTTGTGATGCCTGATCCCTGAAAAATTGATGGATAACTTGTCGCCAATTTGCGGGAGAGATGCATCTGTTCGTGGGAACTGAACTCACGAACATTCTTGAACGCCATTTGCCCATTACAGGACCTCGGCTTGGAGTTATTGCCACATCCCCCATATAGTCCTGACTGAGTGAGTTTCACAATGCCATTGAAGGAGCTCCTGGGAGGCCAGCGTTTTGGATGTAAAGCAGACAGTCCAATCATGACTCTGGTTTACTCTAAAAACTTTCTATCTTGATGGTATCCTAGCTCTAGTAAAACTTTGATATAAGTGCATTGTGTAGCAGGGGATTATATGGAGAAATAAAGGTAATTTTTACTCTCATAACTGTATTCCTTTTATCCTGCACAATCAAAAGTCCCGATTTGACTTGAACTCCCCTTGTATCTGCTACTGTATGTGCTATAAACGTTCTCAGTTACACATTTGAACTAAATACTCAGCTGCACACACCATGATTGCATACTTTGACTCAGCAGAAGTCACCTTTTCATCTTTTTTGCAGGAACAGCACATAAAAATGCAGAATGTGCTGGATGTAAAAATGGGACCTACTCTGATGGTTCACAGGAAATTTGCAAACAACATACAAAGTGAGTGGTAGCGTGACTAAATCACTGAATAAATAGTGAATATCGGTTGTAATTTGTACATAATTTATAATTAAATATAATTTTACAGATTTACAGGTCGTAAACATATGCAAAAGCATTGTACTGTACAAGCGTGAAGTCCACAGAATATATTCCAAAAATTGGTTAGGCCATCGATGAACGAATGATATCTGGATTCTTTTTTATCAGGTGTGAAGATTTGGGACTTACAGAAATAAAACCAGGAACAACGATGTCTGATGTGGAGTGTGGAAGTAAAATTCAAGTGGAGCTAATAGCTGGAATCATAATTGCCATTGTTGTGTTGGCTGTAGCACTAGTAATACTTTTCAAAATGAGACATAAGTTTGGAAAACATGCAGGTAAAGGTTTTGTACTAATCAAACTAAATAGATGACATTACATTACAAGGAAATACTAATAAAATTATTTTACACTATGTTCTTTTTAAATCAGTGAGGAATCCTGAGACAGAAACAGGTGAAGACACTGGAGAAGCTGTAAGTGTAAATAATTAGTGTTAACATAAATACTGTATAATGAACTGTATAATGACCAGTAGATAATTGTAAAACAAATAAATAAAACATTAACATGTTATGAAATGTATTTATAATTTATTTAAAATATATAAAACTAACTGTAGAAATAGAAACATTTAATGTAAGAATCTATAATTATTTAAAATATTTCTGCATAAAATGAAATTCAAATTAGTTTTCCCTCTTCAAGGGATCAGAGAGACCATTTCTCCTACAAAGGTAAGGGTCATGCCAAACACAGGTCTTATTATTAGAGCTGAACACAAAAATACAAAGAAATATTTCTGTTTATATTCATTATTTGACTATTTTAATAACGTTAAGTTTAGTTTTAAAGAGACATGCTAGCTGCAATTGTACAGTATAAAAAAATGAACTACAGTGGAACCCTGGTCTGCGAGCATAATTTGTTCCATAAGTGTGCTCGTACTGTATATTAAAAGACTCATAAATCATTTCCCCTTACTTCCCCATAAAAATAATGAAAACTTAGATTATTTGTTCCACAACCCAAAAAAATAAATATGCGCACACACATTAACAGAGTCAGTGCAGGTTGAGAGACGGAGAGGGAAAATGGATCTTTAACCTCTCTAATGAAACTTGCTTTTGCTTTACACACGCACACACATGTGTGTTATAATAAACAGTACATACACACATACAAACACAAAATAAAATATGTTTTACATGCACACACATGATCACAGTGTTATAGTAATCAGTACATGCGTGCACTGATGATGATTATATCAGTAAGAGATGCGCACTAAGACAGAGCAGGGGAGACAATTACCCACAATTTCGCAGCGCAAGAGAACTTGTGATCACGTTACACTCAGCATCAAAACAAGATGCGTCTGTGCGCTATATGATACTCGGTACTCGTGAACCAAGACTTGCCCGTTTTTCAAGTCAAAATTGATAAAAAATTTTGGTCGTCTTGCGGAACACTCGCAAACCATGTTACTCGCAGTCCAAGGTTCCACTGTACTCCTTTTCATTAGTATAATTAATCACAGTATTGTAATGGTTTTCCAATTATTCTGTTGGCAGTAAATGGTTAAACAATGCACAACCCTTTTGGACTATGTTTTAGCCCTGGTGAAGACTCCTTATATCCAGTTTCATCGTCCAGAATAGAACATCATGGACATACAACTGTGCCAGGGTGAATTCCTTACTGAGGATCTAGCATTGTCATAATAAAAGAGGAACAATTAAATGCCAAAGGTGATAGAGTTTGTGAATGGGTACATCGATTGTCTGGACGTCGCTGCATTCATCAGAACCAAGGCTTCATCACCCAGGACTGCTCCTTAGTAATATTAACAGTGCTGCATACCACATTCCTTTAAAGCCTCAAACTTGACTCAACCTGCCTTTTTTAAAGAAACAAAAGCGACAGGCATACATTAAGACAATCTTCTGGATTGCTACAAAGATACTTCTACTTTTCTGATCAGAAGAATCAGTTACTGTCTGTTAACCAGTTTTTTCACTAATCACTTAATCAGAAAATAGATCTACACTAGTACATAAAAATGGTTGCATTAACCCTAATACTAAAGTCACTTTATCAAAGGTTTAGCAGGATGGTGGGTTACACCCTGAAAGTTTTTATTGTAGTAAGCCACAACCCGCAGCACACTCACTGAAGTCTTTACTACTGTAACTCATTAGTAATCGCTCAGAGTGACTAAACATTCAACTGTAGTTAACTTAAAAAAAAAAAAAAAAGATTGCAGGAAATTAATATATTTTCTTTAACATATATTGAAAAAGAAAAAGAAATTATTTTACAATAAAAAAACCCAAACAAAAATCAATCAACCAATAAATAAATAAATAAATAAATAAATAAATAAATAATATTTTTCTTAATACTTGTTTAAAACAGTTGGAGCGTGTATTGGTCATTTACACTCAGCACGTTTGGCCACAATAAGGAACCACATACAAGGAAAAACACCTGATATTCCATTGCATATTGTACAATATGGAGGTGGATCAGTAATAATTTGGGACTGTTTTGTGGCTCGTGATTCAGGGGATCTATTACAGGGAATATTCTAAAATATTTCAACCTAAAATTTCTTCCTTGTGCAGGAGGTTCAGGCTTGACCATAAACAGAGCTATCAACAATATATTTCAAACATATTCCATACATACTTCAGAGTTAAGGGGTTTTATACATTTCACAGTAGCATTTGTGTCTAAAAGTTTCATTAAAACTATACATTTCCCTTGTAGCTTTGATCTCTAAATGTCACTTGCATTAACTGTGAATTTATTACTGTGTCTAAGACACAGGTCACATTATTTAGTAGCTAATTTATTTATGAATTTGTTAATACGATGTGATTTAAAAGACCAATGTAGTATATGTACTGTAAACTGTGTATAATATAATTTATTACTCTAAATGCAGTATTCACACTTTTTCAAATGCGTTATCATATTGGTGTGTTTACAGATACAAAAGAAATGCTGGGTGATCACTCCGAGACCACTTGTTAAACCAAAGTAAACAAAGTGTGGAAACATCCTCTATTCACTTCCCTTTTAAATGCCTTTGTTTTTAGACTGAGACGAATAACTAGAATATCCTCTGAATAGCCTCATGTTCTTTCCGAAATGGCCACTCAGTTGTCACATGTCTGTTTCTTTCCAATGGTATTACAGTATCTCATTTAGTTTATTTCCGTATTTTATTTTCATTTTTTATGAGCTTTAACCGTGCATTTTCCCCATATTTACCGGTAATAAGTCTCCTTCTCAACCACGGTCTCCTTCTCCTTCTTGTTTTTCCAATGCATCAGGAAACTAAACAATAAGTTTGACTCAAAATAAAACCCTATTTAGAGGACCTCCTGATAACCAAGATAATTTTTGGGACATGTACATCTGATCCATTTCGAAAGAAAAAATCCCAGAATGGCTGAATTGAGCTTGATGTAATCTAAAACCATAATGAAAGAAGTGTTAGGTGTCAGTGCTTTGTATCATTCAGGATATTTCCGGCACATGAGAGACTTGAGGACAGACTTTCTGGTTCCACTAAAGGATTATAAACTGCATTTTGTGGTTTATTAATTAAAAGAGAGAGAAATTTATAGACAAGGAAGCAATCAACGGTTTATATTTATATTGACTGGTTTTACTGTATGTACCAGTGAACAACAACAAAAAATTCTTAGTCTTAGGCCTCACATTATCTTTATTTATCATTAAAAATTTTGCTATACTGTACATATTTATCATATCTGTATTATTATGTAAAACACATTTACTATTTCCAAATAAATAACATTGCAGAAGAATATTTGCATGCCTGTAAGGAATTTTACATGACAGACCAGTTTTCAGATGGGGAAAAAAAAAACTAATCTAGGTATCTGGGTTTTGCATGAAAATAGAAAGAAGCAAGTGTGACAAAGTTATGAGAAGAACTGTGGCATATTCTCCAGAACTGAGAATTTCACAGGAGTTCCATTTCACAGAACTCAGTAGAACTGCACACATCTGAAACACTACCGATTATGTCCAAGCAATGAGTTTTCACAACAAATATTGACTTATTAAATATTGTTTATTTTATTTCTCTTCAGTGCTCTTTATAGAAATGTTTTCATAGACATATTTTCTTATGTTTTTTTTTTGTATGTGCCCAGGGCTCTTGCACAGTACTATAAGTAAAACAGATGTTATGTTTTACCGAGCGTGGTGGAGAATATGAGATATTCTGGTAAATTTGTCAATCTTGCTCATTTCTATTTTCATGCAAAACCTGGGAGCCTAAATTAGTTTTTTTTTCCATCTGAAAACTGCTTTGTCATGTAATGTTGCTTCCTTTACAGGCATGCAAATATGTTCTGTAATGTTTTTCTTTAGTGTTTTCTGTATTTTTTAGGGTATGTTTGACATGATCAACATAAAATGTGTTCTAAAAATAATTCCTACATCAGCTATTATGATATAGATTTACCGGTGTGCTGCGGATCATTGTCCTATTGCATGACCCAATTTTCACCAAGTTTAACTGTTGGACAGATGGCCTTACGTTTACCTCTAGAATACTCTGGTATACAGACGAGTTCATAGTCAACTCAATGACTGCAAAGTGCCCAGGTCCTGTGGCTGCAAAACAAGCCACAAATCATCATCCATCCACTGCAGTGCTATATAGTGAGTATACATTATTTCTGCTGCAATACTGTTTTCATATTAACTAAAAAAAATGGTGCTGGGCATTAAGGCCAAACAATTTCAGTGTAGTTTCATTTGTCCATAGTCCATTGTTCCTGAAGTTTTATGGTTTGTTCAGATGCAGTTTTGCGAACCTCAGTCATGCTTCCATGTTCTATTTAGACAGAAGAGTCTTTCTCCTGTCCTCTTTCTTCAGACTTCTTCTAATTCATAGTCTTTAACAGTGAGGCCTGTAGAGTTATTTTTCTGTAGAGTTATTTTTCACTGCAGAATGCTAAACTCCAAATCGTTTTGAAATGGTTTTATGACACTTTCCAGATTCAGTGCAACTAAGTGCAATTTACCCTATTAAATCCTGTGGAAGTAAAGGGTACTTACTGTAGTATTGTGTACATGTTTTTTCCTTTTTAGCTTCAGTTTTGTTAAATAAATAATGGCACAGTGAAAAAAAAAGTTATACATTGTTGTTTGTGTGTTCGTATGTTTCTAATACTATGACCTGCTACACTCAGATGATTTGCGTTGTTTTACACAAAACACATAGAATCAAAAGAAGAGTATTAACTTTTAACATAACTGTATATGTGCCAAGCGCTGTGTGCTTTTCACTCTGCTAACTGCTGACTGTGTTGGAAAATACAGTTTAAATCACATCATTGTCATGTCTCCCCGAGATGAATCAGACGCAGATGCAGATTCCATGTTCACAAGTATATTTCTTTATTTCTTTTTTCACACAACACACAAAGTCTCTTGACACGCACTGCGGTCCTGAGCCGAATTCCCAGACTGGGTCTGCAGGTGGGTTAAACAGAAAAGTCTCACACGTGAGGAGAAAGATAACGAAATGAAGCACWTRYRAAGTCCATGCGACTAGTGGAGGATTTTCCTTTCCTCAAAGGATCCCACTCCTGCAGACAACGCTCAGTCCTGGGAGTGAGAGGGGAAAAGTAGACACAACATTTAAACACAACATTTAGACACAACCGGGTGAAGACGTGAGACGTGCACAACAGTGAACAGGCGAAGCCCTACGGGTTCTACTGGAATAAATAGTCAGACACACAAGGAAATCACAGGTGCTCGTGTACATACATAGACACACTAGGTGGGGACAAAGCATCAACTCAGTAATCCGGGGAACTTGATCTTATTCCCCTGAGCTGTGGAGGTACAGATATTACAATCATCAAGTTTACGGATGACACTACAGTTCTGAGTCTCATCAGCAATAATGATGAGTCAGTATACCTCAAGGAGGCAACAATCTATATCTTAATGTCAGTCTCTTAATGCTTGTATGGGGCAGGGGTGGCTCAAATGGTTAACGTCTCTAGATTAATGATCAGAAGTTTCTGGGTTCAAAGAGAAAAGTCCCTAACCCTATCTGCTCTGTGCTGTATCATGGCTGTTCCCAGCTTCTTTACTGGAATATGTGGAAAGAAAATTTCACTTTGCTGTAAGGTACATGTAACAATTAACTGAATACTAAGGCTAATCGTTTGCTCAGTAACCTGAATTTTTTCACAGTCTAAACGATTGTCCAGTTTGACGGTGCCTTAGCAAGCAACAGAAGTAATGATGATAAATCAATCAATGAGACTATCTATGTATATGCATTTTCACATGGTTTGGATTACATTACGAGAGAGAGAAAGAGATCTATCTGCTTTTATTAGATATCATGGGAAAATTATAACTTTCAAATTGTCTCCTCTGGGTTCACTTCCCTTCATTTTTGCATAACAGCACCACATGTCATTTTTTCCCCTTACTTCATGCATAATAATTTTAATTTTTGAAGGATATACAGTATACTGTAAATACTTGTGATGCCTGATGTAATTGGCTTATGGAGCAAATTTTATTGACCATTCACCCCTTTTATTTCCAGTTTGCAATTCTACAGAGATCATATTTTCACATTAGCTTTTAATGTGTCTATTTTTTCCTTTCTGTTCTGCTTTATGTGAAATTATGTATGGATTCCCCCAAAATGTACTGACCCGTAAATAGGCTTAAGGATTATAGTAGGGGAAAGCCAGCACAATAACCATTGTGTATTCTAACTATCATATAGTAAACAATGTTTGTTTGTAAATAATGAGAATAATATTTTACAGTAAAGTAAATGATTAACATTAACACAACCAGTTTATGAACATTATCCAGTTAACAACACTGACAAAGACCACTTGTGTTTTGGGTCTAGCTAACATTATCTGAATTCCAATATTGCCTATGAAAATCTATTAATTATTCCGGCACAATTTGCCTCATAGTTTATACTCATGGATCAGTTAACGAATGGTAATTCAATTACTTCACACACATATTGATGTGCTACCAAATTACTAACTGTTCAGTGATGTGGCCTTGGATAATTTTTTTGAGGAAACCAACCGAGTCAACCAAAATGTCCTGTATTTATTTTCTCACTGTGTGTGTCACAACTTTAATAGCCCAGTATGTATTTAAACTAAACTTGCATGGGTGTACACACTCCACCCAATTCTTGAGTACACACACAAACTTTCATACAGTTCTCAACATTTATTTAATGCAACTTCCCACTCAACTGATAACTAGGTGCTTAATGTGCAGCAAAGATTCAATAATAAATAAAAGAAGCATTCATTACAAACTCAGTGAAAAAATGTTTAATTTAAAATAATCAGTAGGCTACATAAATTAAACACATGACTAATAAACTTTTTTAAAAACCAACATCTGTTAATATTGCGCACACACACACGCGCGCACACACACACACACACTCACACACACACACACACATAAACCACAGGTTAACATTATCTGTATTTTGCTTTAAATGACAAATGTGTACTTGTATGAGGTCACATGGGTGTAGTGTAAGTACAGAAAAGAAGCATTAAAAAGTAACAGGGCAAAGAAAATGAGTATCATAATAAATTTCAAAAGACTTTTTTGTTTTATCAGTATAATCTGTGTAATCAGTGTTATTGTCAGGGATAACCCCTAGAGGGCGCCATGCGCCCAGAGACTCCTTTTGGTTCTTGTTGTTTTTTTCTGTTTGTTTGAACTTTGCCCAGAATGCACCTCAGTCAGGTGATGGGTGCGCTCATCTGTACCGAGGTAGCTCATTAGTTCCTTATAAATGTTCCTGTGTTCAGTTGATCAAGGTCTTGCATATGTTATGTTTAGTTGATATGGTGGTCTTTTGTGCTTTCTGACTCCTGATAATTTTCTTGACCCCTGTTCTCCCCAGTCCTTGTTTATCCTGTCCTGTTATGTTCTATTTATATGGTTGAAGTGATTACTGTGTTTTTGTTTCTAGCCAGTGCTCATAGTTCTAGTTCTGTTAAGTTCCTGTTTGGTGTTTGATTCTGCTCCTGTTCTGTCCTGCTCTAGTCCTGTCCAACTCCTGTCCTGTTCAGTTAAGTGATAGTTGCTCTTCTGTGCTTTTTTTTTCTGTGCTAATTTCCTGGTCTCTCCTGGTCTTGTTCTGTTCAGTTAAGGCGTTGTGAATCTTCTGACCGTTCCTTGTCATGCTGGTTTCCTTAACCCTTGTTCTCTCCAGTCCTGGTTTTTCCTGTTCTGTTTATTGACCTGACTGTTCTGTTCACTTAACTGACTGGGCTGTTTACTAATGGATTATTGTTCTTTTGGTTGTTGTCCTAGTTTCTTTGTTAACCCTTTCTAAGTTCTATGTTCATAGTTTCTGTTTCTGTTATCATTGCTGTTTATGTTCTCTTTCCATTGTTTGAAAAGACTAATGTCGCAACCTCTGCAACTACAGTATGCCTCTCCTTAAGTCCACACACAGCCACCATGACAGTTATCAGTGGTAATGTTCTGGCCCTTTTTAGTTTAGACTTCTACGCTGTTGGTAATCATAGGCTGCAGTCAGTTGTGTGTAAATTCTACTTATGCACTGGTCTAGCTGATCTGTTTTTACTAACTGTAGCCTGTATGTACCTCAAATGTACTTTACAACAGTACTGACAGCTGTAGTAAATAAATACTTGACTCTTGTTTCACTTTTGCTTTTGAGCTTTTCTCACTTTTAGTGTGCTTGCTTTATAGCTAACCTCATGCACAGTACAGTAATGTGTGAGGTGCACACATTTCTTACAAGGGTTTATTACGGGTACCATGAGTACATGATAACTTCTAGGTCTACAATTTCTTCTACCGGTGCTGTAATATTGAATTTAACAGGATCTTGCACAACATCAGGTCTTGTTGGCAAATATTTAGCTCGCATTTGTTTCTATGTAGAGCTAGGAGTCAGACAAAAAAATTCTACAGTCCTCTCTCAACGAAATGGCAAGCTGCCAACTCTCACAAATTGCAGTCACTCATCTTCACACAACTGATTTCTCACTTCAACACAATTATCTGTGGAAATCGCATGTAAAACCCACGCTCCAACTTTTTCTGACAAGTCGGCTATAAATGGCTTTGTTTTTTAAAAAAAAGTCCAATAACTACACAGCTGTATTGAAGCTGGACTGAACTGGAACCATGCACCACCCCTTTTTTCTCTCCAAGTGCAGATAAAGAATATACATGTAATCCGGTTTATATTAACACATATTTATAGCCATGTACAGGCATAAAGAAGCGGTAACAATTGGAACAGTCATAATTGTGCTGAACAGATTAACAATATAATAAAATCAACGTTCAACTCATTAAAGTTACACTCCAGCTGGAGCATTAAAATGGGGAGTGAGGGGAGTGACAGTATTATCCAGCAAGAGAAATACATGTCAGTATTTACAGTGACATCTTTTTTGTCTTTCGGCTATTCCCTTTCAGGGGTCACCACAGCAAATCATCTGCCTCCATCTAACCCTATCCTCAGCATCTTCTTCTCTCACCCCAACAAACTTCATGTCCTCTCTCACAGCATCCATAAATCTCCTTTTTGGTCTTCCTTTAGACCTCCTGCCTGGCAGTTCCAACCTCAGCATCCTTCTACTGTACCAATATTTTCACAATCTCTCCTCTGAACATGTCCAAACCACCTCAATCTGGCCTCTCTGACTTTATCTCCAAAATATCTAACATTTGTTGTCCCACTGATGAACTCATTCTTGATCCTATCTGTCCTTGTCACGGTATGGAAGTCCTGTTAATGATTTGCATCATTTTATTTGTCAAATGTTTTACATCGAATGCCCTTCCTGCCACAACCCTCTGCATTTATCCAGACTTGGGACTGGCACAAGAAGACACTGGGTTGTGCCTCCGTGTGGTTGCATTAATATTTATAGTGACATTAAAATACTTAAATAGAGTTTAATCATGTATCTCTTTTACATTCATAAGAACACTCAAAGGGCTAACAAATTTGATTAAGAGAGAGTATTGGACATGTGTGTGAGAGAATCACAATAATGCAGCGCAATCCCACTTTTCCTTTTCCCTTCTTTTATATCAATAATGATTCTTCTTCAACTGTACTTTTTCCATTTATTATTATTATTATTATTATTATTAATAATAATAATAATAATAATATTATTATTATTATTATTATTATTATTATTATTATTATTATTATTATACTATAATTATAATAATAAAATTACCATTGTTTATTAGTTCACCTTTGTTCAATTTGCTCATCTTTTTTTGACAACTTTTTAGTGTATTTTCTATCTATTTATTTCTGTTGTTATTCTGTGACTAGAGTCTGAGCTTTAGAAATACTAGTGCATGCACGAGCCCTCAAACATTCTTTTAGTTCCACAGCGCCTGCATGGCTGTGTCAGTTGTATCAACTTGAATAATACAATCAAATGCATCTGTTGTTTCACTTTAACACTGCAATGCTAAAATAAATAGAACCTGAGCCCTGCAGGGTAAGGTGTATGATTAGCGACAAAACAAATGTCTGAGCATGCGCAACGGACGCATCATGTGCGCGCAGAACCAACGGCAGGATTTTCAGAATCCCATTCCAAATTTTTCTGAAAAGTTGGCAGCTACTGTATGCAAATGTATAACCAACTGCTAATAAACTGAACGGCATGACAGTGATGTGGAACAGACTGTATGGACTTGACATGAAAAAAATGCTGATTTAATCTTTCTAAAAATCAGTGAGTCTCTACATTGCACATCAGTTTCGGCAGCTACAGTACAGTACACTGCTTCTACACTGTTATGTTACGTACATACACAAATAAGAACTGCATGCAATAATTATCAATAGAAACCTTACCTGTGACCCCATATTAAAGGTCAGAACCTGGTGTATGTAAAATACGTAATGGGCAAATGGGGGGAAAGTCCTGGCTCTTAAAATTATGTTCGGAGATTAGAAAACACAACGTTGAGCGGTCTTTAGTGATGTGATTTACCTTGTTTTAGGCCACGCCCACCGCTGCGTTATGGGACTTTCAGGGAGGCACCGCGGAGGTAACAGACATTGGGCTCTGCAAAACTGAAAGTTAGGTGATGTTTTTATCTGCGCAACATAACTCAGAATTATCAAACAGCAGCTTCTGGAGGGAAAAAAACCGCGTCTGTATCAGCTTTATGTCGGTGGTTTCTCCAGGAGAAATCAAAAAAGTAGGAACCTTATTTAAAATATATATCATTTATAACTGACAGTGCTTAAATATTGTATTTGTATTTTGTATTTCTAAAGATTATATAATACGTCTTGTTTATATATTGATGCAATAATTGGGCGACGTTTTTGAGCAAATTCTTGAAATCATAACGAAAAATAAATAAATAAACAAATAAAATATTTTTTCTTTATTACTTACTATAATATGAAAGAAACTTTTTTAAATGTTAAAATCTATTAACAAAATACCTCATTAACCAGTGCAGAAATTAATGAGGAATTTAAAGGGACATTGGAAATCCCCAAACACTAAAACACGTGTATAGCCCTGTTTATCAAGAATGTTGTTGTGTTATATACTGTATCCTCCTCCTGCCCTTTGGGCTGCTTTTAATTGTGTATCTGTGTGAGTAAGTGATGCATTTATGCTTGGGCATATGTATAATCTCTTAGATAGTGTCTGGATGCGATTCCCGGCCAGGCTCGATTCTCGTCTCTGTTCTCCCCATGCTTGGTGGGTTTTCTCGGGTACTCCGGTTTCCTCCCACAGACCAAAGACCTGCAGATTAGGCTAACTGGCATTCCCAAATTGCCCGTAGTGTACGATTGAGTGTGTGAGTGGCAAATGGTGGCAATAGAAACAGATCAGCCATAATATTACAACACAAAACACTAAGTCCAATATTGAGTGGGTTCTCCTTGTGCCAACAAGTCAGATCCATACCGACCCTACCCTGCAACCTGCCTACAGTACTGTAGTGCTGTAGGCAGGTTGCAGGGTAGGGTCGGTATGGATCTGACTTGTTTGTCTAGACAGATTGAAATCTGGGGAATTTGGATGCTGGATCAACAACCTTGAACTCTTTGCCTGTTAAGCCCCATATGTGGCAGGCTGTGATGCACTGGGTGCTCTGGTGCCTTTCTGTCATGGCCAGTGTTCTGGTGCATTTCTGCATTGGAGTTTCTGTGGGATTGGCCTGGACAGGGTAGCCAAAAGTCAGCCTTGGGTGTTCTACTAGGTGTTTACTGGCGTGTAGTTGTAGATAAAAATGTAAGTCGCTCTGSAAAAGCGCGTCTGCCAACTGCCTAAAGGTAAATGTAAATGTAGTTGGTGATTATTATTAGGTGTTATTAACATCACCTGTCAGTGGTCATAATAAAAGTAACTTTCATTTAAATTTTCAAATTATTTGTAAATATTGGTGTGAGTACAACTGAGCAGGTTCTGTAGAAGTAAAACAGAATTAATACTCATCATGGTAGACTAGTCTACCTACTCAAAGCAGCACAACAGTCCATAATCTGAAGTAAACACTTCTTACCCATAAATACATAATAAGTTATGTATATGATGCCCTCAAATACACAGACAGTATGAGGGTCAAAATCATGTAGTTTTTTTCATGATACTTATTTCTAAGAACAACAAAGAAATGGGTAATGGTTAGTGTATTTATAATAGCAAACAAATCCAAGTAACTAGGCAAAGGTCAAGACCAAAGAACAAGCAGTGAAACAAGAAACAAGAAATGTCAGAAATGAACAAATTCTTCACAAAGACGTTGTGTGTGCAATCAGAAATCAGGTAACTGTACAGGTAACATGTTAATGTGAAGATAAATGATAGTTGATAGTTGAGATGATAATTTATTTATTAATTTTTCTTCACACCACTGTACTTGATTCTTTACTGGGAATTGGTCAACTTCTTGTTATGTATTTATTTATGACAGACATTATTTTCTAAACTGTCTACTTTTCTTTCTTTTTTTCTTTTTTTTTAGATATTTCTCAAATAAATCTGAACAAAAAAATCAACAAGTCTAACAGCTGTAACATGAGCTGCATCAGCAAATCTTTCCAAAAATGGATTTTTGAATAAACTCAACTGGCAACAGATAACTTGAACACAAAGCAGTGTGTACAAAGATATCCATTCAGCACTTTCACAATGATTTCCATTTTGCAGCATACTTTCATAATTGCTGCTATTTTCTTCCTTAATTGTGAACTGTGTTGCTGCCTTTGCGGACGAGCTGAATATGAGGCAAATGGACAATGCTGCCCCATGTGTTCAGCTGGTAATGAGATTTGATATAGAATTATGTTCTACAAATATATTAATATATAAGGGGCAGGTGCAAATTTACCACACACTAAAAGTGATAAGTGCAAATGAGCTTCTATTAAAAGAAAAAGTCAGTTATGTCAATTATCTCATCTCTGATATGTTTGTAGGAAACCAAGTGTATAAAAATTGCACTGAAATTACCAGCACAAACTGTATACCATGTGTTGACTCAACTTACACTGATGAGCCCAATGGTCTTTCAAAGTGCATTAGCTGTGCAGTGTGTGATACAGGTGCAGGTAAGTTTGTGCTCTGTATATATTTGTTATGTAAAAACAATATATCATACATGTACAATATTTATTAAGGGTATTCATAAATATTTTTACTGGGTTGTTTTTATACATGTTTTTATAGGATTAAGAGTAAAAACATCCTGCACACGAATTTCAAATACAGTTTGTGAGCCACTAGAGGGATTTTATTGCACAGATGAGGACAAGGGTAGCTGTAGACAAGCTGTGGAACACACAAAATGCAAGCCTGGACAATACAAAAAGCAAAAAGGTTGGTGTAATACATCTTCACTATTACATGAATTAATTATAAGTAGCACATTTGCGATCTTCAGATTACCGGGATGCAGGAGCTGGTATTTTTCACTGGTTGCTGAATATTTATTTACTTAGCAGCATGTCTTTCCAGGAACAGCAGTTAGTGATGTTGAATGTGCAGTGTGTCCAGATGGCACCTACTCCAATGGCTCCCTTCAGATTTGTCAACAACATACAAAGTGAGTGTTCACTTGTCTTGAGACACGAAATATTTATTCTGGTTAGTAAGAAAAGATCAATCAATAACTGAAAAAGTAGAACAAAGAAACTCAAAAACACTTTACTATGGATTTAGTGTAGTCTTTCTTTTGGGACCTTGTCATAAGATTTTTTTTTTTTACATTTTATCCAAACATTGTGATAGTTCTTGCATACATTTATATGTTCCATGATAATCGTACATGCATATGTGTGCTTAATTTATTTCATAACTGGTCATATTAAGGTTAAAACTAAATGAATGAGAGTTTCATTCTCAAATGCATAGCAGTTAGTTATTAAAGTGTTATTAAAATGTGATTTGACTTACTCAGCCAAATCTGTAATCTAGAATGGTATTTAAAGGCCAAACAGTAAGCGCCCTATATACCTTAACAGTTCTGCAATTTTGCTTCAGTTATTACTTACATGAAACATCAGATAAGCTTTATCTTCCTGTTCACCCAGTTCACTAATTAGCGCTGATCTCAGATGTAAATGCAGCTCACAAACTTAATGTTCTTTGCTAAATCGGTTAGCACAGTATGGTCATCTTTTCCAGCTATGATGTGCCAATGTAGCTCACAAATTTAACTTTACTTCAACAGATGTGAAGATTTGGGACTTGAGGAAAAAACACCAGGGACAAATTCTTTAGATGTTAAATGTAGAAGAAAAACTCAAGTAGCTCTAAGAGTTGGAATCCTATTTGCAATGGCTCTATTTGTGGTTATAGCTGAAGTACTCATTATTAAAATAAGATGTGTTGAATCCTCAGTCAGAGGTAAGTGACGTTAATCTATATAACATTTTTATTTGGTATTTAAAATGTTTTATTTATTAGTTTGAAATGTTGGTTACATTTGTTTCCCATGCTGTCTCTACATCAGGTGGAACTGCTGATAACACAAAATTTTCAGACAACCAGACACATGTTAGTATTGATTTAGTGTTGAACATAATAATCTAAATATGTTATAGTTGTGTATATATTTAATTAAATAAATATAAGTATATACTTAGTTAAGTAGAATGTATGTTTAGTTCATAAATCTTTTTTTTTAAACAAGGAAAGATGTACTTCATGGCTGTTGGTGTGAAAAAAACAGGTAAGAGTCAATATAAAGAGATGATTCTTGTTAAAACTATGAAACACTATATACTGCATGACAGGACTTTTTATTTGTTATTCTTGTTCTAGAGTTGACACCCTGGTCATGTGGCTTCTCCAGTTGAAAATGACTGCGGAAAACAATATTTTCACATACATGAGTCTGAGTTAGCACCCAATGAATATGGTATTATGTGAATATGTGAGTTCACATAAAGAAGAGAATGTATTGATGGTAAAGATAATCATGGTTAGGTCACATTTATCTCAAGTCACGGTCTTTCTTAATTAAGGAAAGGAAGTAAAAAGCCCAGACATATTCAAAACATTTAAAATTATTATTTGACTTAACTGTGGTCTCTTCAGTTTAAGTATCACGAACAGAGGTGGGTAGTAATGTGTTACATTTACTCCGTTACATTTACTTACTGGAAGTAACTTTTTGAAAAAAATTTACTGCTATGAGTAGTTTTGCTGCACAATACTTTTTTACTTTTACTTAAGTAGATTTGCGAAGAAGAAACGCTACTCTTATTCCGTAACATTCGGCTACACTCGACTCGTTACTTTTTTAACCATTTATTCTACACATTAGACATTCTTTATTTTTTCCAGAGAAATGTAGCTGGTAGGTCTACCATGCGACTGTGTTTCACCAATCAGATGTAGCAACAATAATCACATGATTCCATTTGTCCTATCAGCTGCAGTAACAATAACTACATGTAGTCACATGACCTAACAGACATGCTGTGGTAGACAACAATGGAAACGTCACGGTTAGTTTAGCTGTTATATTTACTGTTACAATTTTAACATATTTAATTAGTAAATGAGCTAGAGGCTAAAAATTTGCTCCGCTGGACATGGTAAATTGTGGTAAAGTGAGACCTTTTGTACATATAATGTATGTTCCAATAAATTGGGAAATTTGTGTTTCTTATTCCTTAATGTGCTATTTTGTAAACATATTTAGTTTTATTCATTTCTTTTTAAGTAATTTATTTCATTTATTTTATTATTTGGAAATGTCAGAATTTGTTTATTCATTTGTAAAGTATCACTTTGCATGGCTGCTTACATAATTTCTTTTAAAAAAAAATTGATGTAAAATACGATGAAACAATTACGCGAACTTGAGTAGTCTTTTCACCAAGTATCACCAAATACTTTTTTACTCTTACTTGAGTAATATTTTGGATGACTAGTTTTTACTTCTACTTGAGTAATATTATGTTCAAGTACAGCTACTCTTACCTGAGTACAATTTTTGGCTACTCTACCCACCTCTGGTAACAAAAATAAAAGTATCACCAGTGCACAGCTAAGAATTGTTGTAACTGCATTTGACATGCAAACAGATAAACTCTTGCGACCTGTTTCAGTCACATTACTTTTTTTTGTAGCTGCCATATTTATGACCATCTTTTTGACCATTGGCAGTAAAACAGTACATTTGAAAAAAAAAGTAGAAACATTTGCTTGCAAAAACATTTGCTTGCAAAAACTGTTTGTAATTGGTTTTGATTCATACCAAGTCCCATGAAAAATATACAGTACAAATCTATAGGCAGCATTGCCCTTGCTATTTTAACAATACGAGAGATATCTTTTTGTACACCAGCGAGAACCTGAGCACACAGTAGCCTGCTGGTACTTTGTAGCTCAATGATGTTACTTGCCAGCTATTACTGGACACCAATCTACATCCTTTGTAGATATGTACTGTAGATATGGCCAGCAACAGACAGCATCAAACATAAAATCTGTACACATCTGTCGAAAAAAAAAAAAACTGTTAGGTTTATATAGCTACATCCACATAGGTAAGATTGACCCCTGAGTCCACAAGCTTTTGGTCAAGGACATAGCAGAAACCAATCAAAACAGCACAAAGCATACCAAGTGAAAAGGAAACATTTAATGTGCATAATACTCTGTATGACACTGTAATGTAATCTTGTATCTTTGGCACCAAGTAAGCATGAATATACAGTAATGAACATATAATTCATCTTGCATAAGCAAAGAGAAAAGTGTTTATCTTTACTAGTATTTTTAAAGTTTTGTAAACTTTTTCTTTCTACAATGAACCAGTTTGCTCAGTTTAACCTTAGATAATTGCACAATTGTACTTTACTCACTTTAAGAGAAATGTCACTCTTGATGCTTACTTACACATATTTATTAGTTTGCCTCTGCTTCTGGTTTACATAACTATGTTATATCCATTCAATAAATCTTCAATGCTTCTTTTATATATTATTAGAGGTACTTGTGTAATTCTGTGTAATATATAGAGTATAATCTGAGCCAGTCCTTTGGTCATTACAATCTGGCCTTTATCAAAGTTACTCAAGTCCTTATGCTTGCCCATTTTTTCTGCTTCCAACACATCAACTGCGTAATATGTCCCATCCACTATCAGCGACTATTGTAACAAGATTTTGAAAACGTAGGCTCTGTGAGAAATGTGGGGTTTTTTTTTTCATTGTATTTTTTCCCAATACACTGTATACTTTATCATATGTTTCATTTTCAAATATTTGAATTGATGCAGGCCATGGTTTTATTATGAGCTACTTACAAGATTAATTATTATTCACCAGCAAACTACTGCTATGTTAATGTGAAACCAAATATAGCTACTGTAATATTCACAAAATAAGAGAATTTCTAGGAGTCAACATAAGCTAAATTCTCACAACATTGAAGCTGATGTACTTCACTTGTCAACCTTGCATAATATTTCACGTATGATTTAACAAGAGTTGCTGTGTTTTGTATGTTTATAGTGTAAACGAATAGGACAATTAATAGTAAGAAAATCATTTTTAAAGACCCATGTACAGTACTTGTGGAGAAGGCATAAGGCACGGGTCTACTGATTTGTTTGTTTTGACCGTAGACTATGTGTGTCTTACTGTACATCCATGATTTCACTCAGTGGAAGAGCACATATCCCTCAGGTAACAATAGTTAAGATTCAGGATTATGACATGCTGCTTGGCAGCCATAATGCAGACCAATAAATTGCATTCAAAATGGTAGTGGAACAAAACGTTCCATTGTTTCTTATGGGGGAAATTCGCTTTGATATACGTGTTTTGATATACAAACCCACTTCCGGAATGAATTATGCTCACAATCCAAGATTCCACTGCACCTTATTGTTTGTATGAGGTTATATTTGGCTAATACTAAGACCCACTACAATCAGTATCTTTTGTTTTCTTGCTGGCCAAGGTAGCCTTATGCTGAGTATCTTGAATTTTTGCACAGTCTTACTGTAGCAACTGTCCAGCTTGACATTGCTATAGCAAGAAATTATGATACAGTCAAATCAGTGAGCCAGCTGTTATTGGATACCATGGGAAAATGATAACTTTTGGATTGTCTACTCTGAGTTCACTTCCTCACGATTTTCCCATATCGGCACCACATGTTATTTTTTAGTTTTTCACGTAATATACTTCACCTGTATGGTTTTACTGTAGCTTTCTTGGAAGAGATACTGTATAAATGCTTATGCTGCCTGACGTCTTGTGATTGTTTTTTGGAGCAAAAGTTATGTACCATTTCCCCCTTCTCTTTTATTTCCAGTATGCCACTCTACAAAGTGTCATACGTAATTTACTCTTAAACCTTTATTGTCTCTATTTTTTCTGTCTTTTCTGCCTTATGTGAGATTATGTAAGAATTCCCCAGTGATGTACTGGCCCATAAATAGGCTTAAGGATTTTCGTTGGGTAAAGCCAGCACAATAACTACCTTGTGTTCTAACTATCATATTGGTTTGTAAATAATAAGAATAATATTTTACATTAAGTTCAGTAGTTAACATTAACACATCCAGTTAATTAACATTATTCAGTTAACAACACAGAAAATGACCACAGGGGCTAGCTAACATTATAAGAATTCCAATATTGTTAATTAAATTTTGTGAACTGTTCAGTGATGTGGCATGGGGATATTTTTTGAGAAAGCCAACAGAGATTACCAACATGTCCTTTATTTATTTTATCACTCACTTTAACAGCCAGACAAACTTCTAGAGTTGTTTCTTACATTTACTAAAACACACCCACACTGTTCTCAATATTTATTTTATGCATCTCCTATCTCAAACACATACCCAGGTGCTTAATCTACAGCAAAGATTCAATAATAATAATAAAAAAAATTAATTATAATTTCAATGAAGAAATGTTTAATGTACAATATTCAGCAGGTTATATATATTAAATACATTACTTATAAACCCTGCAATATAATCTTGACAAATAAATTCTTTCCATACTTCTTAATTTATTAATATTTCTGCCTGTTTAAACAATTACAATAAAATGAACAGTACAGTAAATTAATATCTGTATAATTCAGACAAGCAAGGCATATTCAGCAATATAAAGGTCAAAACAACGGCTCAAGTTTAGCTGTAACAGTCAGACACATGGTGTGGTCATCGTGTTTATCAATGAAAGTCTCAATCCCTCCTTTTTTTCCTGTCCTTATGCAGCTCTGATTTTTAATTATAGTTGCTGCTCTAATGGTAGTTTAGTAACTAGAATCTCAAAATCTCTATATTCCAAAACTGCACTTTCTAATGTTTGTTTTTGACCAGGGAAGACAACTTCACCCTGGATTCCCTTGGTGTGGTTCTTGCCAATCACTGGTTAATGACGCTTTGAAACTAGTGTGATAGAAAAAAAAAATTGTTTTACATAATTGTTTTACATAATAATAATAATGGAGTTGAAGATTTGTGTGCGTGCCAGAAAGAACAAAATGTACAGGGAGTAAAGGCCTTGATCTATGTACATTGACAGAGACTCCCAGAGTCACTCGCCTGCTTATCAACACCCAAGGGAACTGTTGTTTTCTTAAACATTATGTGTTTTATGAGATGTCACCATGACCTGCTCCGTTAGAATATATAAGGCACTGTGAGATACTGCGGGATATCTCTCTCTTGCAGACGCTTTTGTGGTATGTGTAACAGAGATGTCTGGCGCTGTTTAAATAAACCTCTACTCTTGTTGTGATACTATTTGAAGTCTCCAGAGTTGTTGAATTTTCACTACAATAGCCTTATCTACTTATTTAATCTTTGTTTTTTTTTAGACATAAGACAGACATTTGGAAGCGGTATTTTAGGGACTGTCAACAAATTTCTGTACAAATAAAACAGTGTGCTTGTTACTCACTAGGCTACGTGCCCCAATTTTTCTAATTTCTTATTTAATATAAAGATGCCATGTGTCATTTCTATACAGCTGATGTTTAATACATAAATAATAACATATTATTTTTAGATTTACATTACATGAGTAAAAAATACATTTTTAACTGAATTTTTTTTCAATTATATTCTAATTTATTAAGATGCACTTGTGTGTGTGTGTGTGTGTGTGTGTGTGTGTGTGTGTGTGTGTGTGTGTGTGTGTGTGTGTGTGTGTGTGTGTGTGTCACCTCAGGACTGCAGACTTTTTAACTTTTACTTTTACTTTTTACCAGGACGCACAACCGGTTTACACATGGAATATTTGCACACTTGCACTTTTTGCACACTGTGAAGTTGAACTTCACTACATTCTGGACTGCACTACATCACATTTCCATTACATTTCATTACTATATATATCCACTATTTTATTAGATATTTATATCTAATATAAATATCTATATTTATATTTAACTTCTTTATTTATCTTATTCAAATACTTTATTTAATTTAATTCTTATTCTGTACATTATGTAAATAAGTGTTTCTTTCTTTTTTTTTTAAATCTCTTTTTTTGTTGTTGTTGTTGTTGTTGTTATTGTAATATACACTGTAGTAGGTCAAAAGCAGTCGTATAAGCATTTCACTTCATATCATACTGTGTATGACTGTGTATGGGATGAATAAAATTTGAATTTGAATTTGTGTGTGTGTGTGTGTGTGTGTGTGTGTGTGTGTGTGTGTGTGTGTGTGTGTGTGTGTGTGTATTGGATATTGTGAATGCCTGGCTCACAGTCTTCAGTCAGAGAAGCATGATTCTTCACTTCAGAGAACACGTCTCCACTGCTCTACAGTCCAGTAGCAGAGTGCTTTACACCATTGCATCTGATGCTTTGCAATACACTTGGTGATCTACGGCTTACTGTAGATGCAGTTGCTTGGCCATAGACACCCATTCCATGAAGCTCTCTATGTACTCATCTAAAGACCAGATGAAGTTTGAAGGTCTGTAGATATTGACTCTGCCAAAAGTTGCCCACCTCTGTGCACCAGGCATTTGCTGACCCTGCTCTGTGATTTTACGTGGCTGTCATTCCTAATCTCTTCCACTTGGTTATAATACCACTAACAGTTCACTGTGGAATATTTAATAGCGAGGAAATTTTATGACTGGACTTATTGCACAGGTGACATCCAGTGAGTGAGTAACACTAGCGTATAGCCAGAAAACAGACTCAGAAAACAATTGTCAGATTAATGTTGAAAACCTATATAATAAAACTATATAAGCTACATAGCCTTTATAAGACTCTACTTTTATTTAAGTGCACTCACAATATATTTGTAAAATAATGAAAGCAAACAGGGTACTATTCTGTATTGTTTTCGGTGAACTTGAGCACGTCAGAAAAAGAACCGAACCTCCGTGTGTTGATTAAAAACAATACAATTTACAGTTAAATCTGATAAGTAATATGATAAGTTAAATCTCCATTTCTTCCATTCCAGGGATTTAAAACAGTAACAATGTCAATTTTAGAATCTAGAATCCAGAAGATAAAATTTACACAAATTTTGAAAAGACCTGAAAAACTGCAGGTCTTCAGAAGGGCCACAGATCTAAGAGGGTCTTAAAGTTTCTCTGAATGTATAGGTGAGAACAGTTGATTCACATCTGGGGAGGGGTAAATTATTTGCATTTGAATGTTGTCTGACATTGTAAAGCACACACAGTAACACTAAAACAACAATAACTTAGAATAAATAGGAATAAGAGCCACTGATTATACTGCATAAATATTATTTAGTACAACAAAATTCCACCGCTCTCTCTAAAAAACTTTATGCGTAGGGTTGAGTTTGTTTGTTCTACTTTTTCAGTTATTTATGGATCTTTATCAGAATAAGGACAAGTGAACAATATTTGTATTGTATGTTGTTTGGAGCCTGAAGGTCTGAAGAGAGCCATTGGAATAAGTACAATCTTGACACACTGCACTTTCAACTTCTTTAACTTCTCTTCCTGCAAAGACATGCTGCTGAGTAAATAAACATTCAGTATCCAGTCAGTAATCCCTGCTCCTACAAACCAGTAATTTAAAGATTGCAAATGTGTTTTTTCAAAGGTTTATGTAACTGTGAAGATGAATAATGCTTTATATGTTGTTCAGGCTTGCATTTTGTGGGTTCTTAAACATATCTGCAGCAGCAATTATCCTCATCCATGCAATAAAATCCCTCCAGTGGCTCACAAACTGTACTGTATCTCCGTGTGCAGGCTGTTTTTACTCTTAATCCTATAAAGAACATAAATACAAAATAACACTATAGAAACATATGTAATTAACTTAATACTGTACAATTAATTTTGTTGGGCTCATCCGTGTAAGTTAAGTTCTCACATGGTATAAAGATTGTGCTGGTCAATGTAGTGCAATGTGTGTGAACACAGTTCCTTATAAATATATCAAAAGTAAGCTGAACAATAATTTACCCTCATGAAGGCTCATTTGCAGTTATCTATTTTAATAAACATGTACTTTCTCCTACATGTTTATATATTTGTAGACCATACTGTAATTACATATCAAATCTCATTAACTGTTGAACACATGGGGCAGAATTCTCAATAGTATATCCAGCTCGTCCACAAAGGCAGAAACACAGTTCAAATTTCAGAAAGATAATAACAATAGTAAAGATTTGTTTAAAAATACACCTCATTGTGAAAGTGCTGATGGGTTGTCTTTATAAAGAAGAAATGGTCACTTCACCCCAGTACTTCATATCCTGCCACACTGCTTTCTGTTCAGTTCATCTGTTTCCTGGCGAGGTTATTTTCTATTGAAGCCTTAGCCTGCTCAGATTATAGTTAACTTTAAACATCCATTTCTGGAGAGATTTGCTGATGCAGCTCATGATTTATATAGCAATACTGTAACATTAGACTTTTTTTGTCAAGCATTCAGGGTTACTGGAGAAATATCTGAAAAAGAAAGGCAGACATCTTAGAAAAGAAGTTCTTTAATAAATAAATAAGTTGATCACTTTCAAGACTAAAGAATCAAACACAATGGTGTGAAGGACAAATACATAGAACATTTATCAGCTACACTTATTTTACACATTGGGAGGAGTACAATATAACAGACTATAAAGAAATGTCAATGACTTTTAAAAACCTTTATAAGAATAAAGGTATTTAAGGTTTAAATAAGTTATTTAAGGTCAGCTGTTTTGACTGTATATCATGTAGCTTATGCAAACTCAAATCAAGTGATAATTTAGAAAATGCTAATTTATCAATCAGTCAATGTCACTTCATATTCTACACCAGAATCTGCACTGAACTCTACTTCCCACAATGCATTGCTGCCTACAAACATGAACACACTGGACTACAATTCAGACACACCACATTGCTCACCTTTTCAGTCAGCTAATTTCTGATTGCATTGTCTTTGTGATATACAGCATTTGTTCATGTCTGACAATCCACCTTACTGAACATACCAAGCATTTTACTGTATTCATGTTTTTTTGTTCATCGACCTTTCACCTTTGCCTAGTAGTTAGAATTTGTTTGCTCTTATAAAAACCTTAACCATTATTCATCTCCTTGTTGCCACAATAAGTAGATTTAGTATCATGGAAAACTATAAGATTTTGACTCTCGGGCTGTGTGTGTGTTCAAGGGCATCACTTGTGTCAGCAACTTAACTCATTACTCATTTAAGGGTAAGAAGTGTTTACATCTGATGCTGTGGGCTGTTGTGCTGCTTTGACATCACTCTGTAAAGTTTGAGTATTTGGTAAATTACATGGAGAACAGTGATAAGGTAAAATAAGATCAGATAGCTCTTACAATGTCACTTGTTGGAGAGTAGTTGAGTAGCCCTGTCTCCTCAGTCCAGTTGCTTTCAAGCATGTTGTCAGAGTTTAAATGCACATTTTAATGCTGTGGTGTGTTGACCGAGTGTCACAAAATGACTTTTTAAGAAAATCCTACATTCAAATAACTTCTTATTAGTTCATGCTCTTCTTCCATTGTTTAAAATTACCTGCACTACTATATACTGTACCACTGTATTGCCACTAAAACACCACTTAAGCATCACAGCAACAAACAGGAAGCAGAAGATTAAAACTTTGAATTGACTTAGGTTCTGTCCAATCATAAACCAGAATGTTTTCTGTAACTTTCTGTAATTTTCTAATATGTTTTTAAAAATGTTTTATTATTATTATTATTATTATTATTATTATTATTATTATTATTATTATTATTATTATTTGAAATGTCATTGTGTTTTGTCAAATGTTTTTGTGTTTTGTACTTGATGGCTACCTTAAGTACAAAAGTTTTCAAAGCTGATTCTTTAAGCGAAAATCACTAAGCCTGTACAATGGTCAGCCTTAAGATTATGACCACTGACAGGTAAACCTAATAACACTGATCACCAAACATAGACCAGTAAACTTGTGACAGGATCATGGGCACCCAAGGCTCATCTGTGCTCGTGACTAGACCATTAAGTAGTATCCCACAGAAATAACAATGCAGCCCAAATCATCAAAAAATAGTATGCTGTAAAAGGCATACAGAATGCCCATGGCATCATAGCCTGCCACATATAAGGCTTAGCAGGTAAAGAGTTTAGGGTTGTCAATCCAGCTTCCAAATTCCCCAGATGTCTATCTGGCTTGACAAACAAGTCTGACCCATACAATAAAAACCACACAATTTTGGGCTTAATGCTCTGTTATGGCTGATCTGTTTCTATTACCATTGTTCACATCTTAAACTACTTTTTTTGTAAAACTATTTACTAATTGAATCTACCATAACACATTTACTGTACAGACAAATATGTCACATACTAAAAGATAATACACATCACTAAGAGATAATACCCAAGATCATGCCCAAGCATGAACACACACACACACACACACACACACACACACACACACACACAAAAGCAGGAGGAGCATACCTCAGTGACAACAACATTCTTGGCAGGGCAGATACAGGTGTTTTGTGTTGAAGATTGTCAGTCTACCATTGCATTCCTCATTCATTTCATTTTGCATTTTGTTTATCACAGTAAAGGTAATCTGAAATTAAATTAACCTTTTAGTGGCGCTTTCCAAAATTTGCTTAAAAACGTTGTCTTGTTTTACATGACTATACCATATATACAAAATGCAGTATCATCCTGTTTATAAACAAGACGTGTTACATAATGTTTATAAATAAATAAACACAATATTTAAGCACTTTCACTTATTAGTTGTATAAACAAATATAAACAAATGTATAAACAAATTAGTTTCCTAATGTTCTGTCGCCTCCTGGAGAAACCGACTTATACTGATATAATAGTGTTGCATAAATAATACATCTCCGTACTTTCTGTTTCTCAAAGTTCATACTGTATACTTTAATGTCTGCTGCCCCTCCCTGAAAGAGTTTGTAAGGTAGTGGGCGTGACCATCTCCAAACATATTTTAAGAGATGCCTACTTTTACATTTTTACATTACAACAAGTTCTGGCCGTAACAACACACAGGTAAGGTTTCTTTTGATCATTCTTGCCGGCTGTTTATATTTGTGTCAGCAACACCACAATGTAGAAACAGTTTAGCTGCAGAAGCTGATGTGCAATGTAGAGACAGGCCGACTGATTTACAAAAAAGCATATATTCATGTCAAAAGCAAGTTCATATGTGTACTATAGCACTGTCCAGCTTGTCAGTTTATTAGCTGTGGTAAGAGATCACCGCGGTGAAGTTTGATTTTTGGACATTAGACAGTGGCATTTTAGGGACCGTCAACAAATTTCTACACGAATGAAGCAGGACATCGGGAGCAGAGGGGTGGGGGGAGGGGGGGATTCCCAGTGGCCTGCCGACTGTCTTTGTAATAATTGATGTATGTTTTATATTACTTCCCACTGTAATGTGGTGTAATGTGGTGTGTTAACTTGTCACAAATGACTTTATATGAAAATCCTCATACTAAAAATAGGTACTTAGCATTTAAGTAGTTAATTAAATAATAATAATAATAATAATAGCAATATTAATCTGTTTTTTAATCTAATTTTGTTAGTCTTGGCCGGCATCGTTTGTTAGTCTTGGCAAGTTTTCTCCGCGCCTCCCCAGAGCAGCGAAGTGTTTAAACAGACATGTTAGAATGGAGAGAAAGCGGCCAGGTGGAACCGAAAGCGAAAGGGCACGCAAAAAGAAAGTACGTCAAGAAGAAGCAGCAAAACGTTGCAAAATTTCTGATCTATTTAGGGTTTCTAGTGCAGGTTCATACATAAGTATTATAGCAGACAAAAATTTATATTCCATTGTGGAGGAAGGAAGGGATAAGGGAGACAGGACATATAGTGCACACATGAGCAAAAATAAGTCATAAAAAATATTTTGTCATAATGTAGTCATTATTGTTCCATTTTTATTTTGGAAAATTATGTCTTCCCATTTTAAGGTTTCAAACTTTTTTCTTTTCTCTTTTTTTCAAATGAAGGTGGAGATTCAACCTAGAACTAGTTTTTGTGCAGTGATCATCAGATTCAGCCAGGAACTGAGACAGGTAGGAAGAAAA
>QMIH01001717.1:29100-72080 GCA_003987875.1 Clarias batrachus | reverse complement strand
TATGTTTCATTTGGATATTTAAATCTTTTAAAGATTTTTAAAAAATAAATAAATAAATAAATAAATAAATATTACAATTACAATGAGTTAAACAGATTCATCTCACACACTGCAACAGTCAAAAAAGCTTTATGCGAATACACATGTGGTGTGTGGTCATATGTGTGGTCACAATCTTATATTGAACAGTAGACATGCACACAAATGTTCAAATGTAGGTCTATGATACTGGTGATTTCTATGATTTCTTCTTCTACCTGTAATATTGAATGTAACAGGATCTTGCACAACGTCAGTCCTTGTTAGCAAATATTTGGCCTGCATTTGTTTTTTGTGCAGAGCTAATAGTCAGACAGGAAAATTTGATTCCCCTCTCACAAACGTACAGTATATCCATCCCACAGATAATAAACTAACAAGCAAAATTATGGTTTACTCTTTCTGTAAATCAGTGAGCCTGATTAAGTCTTCATATTGCTCATCAGCTTCTGAACCTACACTGCTTCTACACTGTGGTGTTGCTTACACAAATATGAACTGCATGCAAGAATTATCAAAAGAAACCTTACCTGTGATCTCATGACAAAGGCAAGAACCTGGCATAATTGAAGTAATTGGTCAGGGTTGGAAAAGTGCTTTATCTTAAAAATATGAACGTTTGGAGATAGCCACGCCTACTCCTGCATTATAAAACAAGCTGTTAGGGTGGTGCTACAGTGGTAAAAGGCTTTGATCTTTGTGAAACACAAAGTACAGAGATATTTTTATCTGCGCATCACGCAGATTTAATTATGAAGTATGAAACATCAGGAGCCTCATTTACTAGTACCTGACAGTGCTTAAAGATTAGATTTATTTGTAAAGATTATAACACCTCTTGTTTATATACAGGAAGATACTGAGTTTTGTATATATGATGAACTCAGGTAAATTGGGCGACGCTTTTAAGCAAATTCTTTAAATCGCCACTTGAAAAAAATAACTTAATGACAGATGATCTCTAACTTGAGAAATATACAACAGACATTTGTAACGTTTTTTTAAATATAAAATTTGTTAACACTCCCATGCTCATATCTTTCAGTTGGATCAGTTATTCTCTCTGTCTCTCTCTCTCTATCTCTCTCTTTAGCTAACACCTCCTGGTTTGTCTCTGGTTCATCAACAGGAAATATAAATTGGTTTATGTCCTTTGAAGTAACAAATGTACAAGACATCAGGCATTTGGCTTTTCTGACACCCAACGTGTTTACGTGTTTGACCATGTCTCTCCTGATGTCAGTAAGCTTATCAAAGCAGTATTTTGTGCAATTACTTAAAAAAAGTAGGTGCATTCCCTACTCTTTGCTCCCTGTGCAGGGAATATCGGTTAAGATTTATCATGTGCCCAATTCTAACAATATTAGGTTAGAAAAACTTTTTTTTTTTTTTTGAGGATGTGAGGACAATCTTACACACACACACACACACACACAAACACACACACACACACACACACAAAAACACACACACACGCACACACTTGCACACACACACTAATGGAAACGAGGCGCTCTCGTGATTCATTTGTGTGTGTGAGAAGGCAAGAGGAGGAGATGAGAGGCATGGTGTCTAATGACGCATGCACACACACAAAGTGCATGCTGAGAAAGAGAGAGAGATTCTTTTCAAAGGTAAAGTGCAGGTTAATTTGTTTTATTTTTACTTTAAAGCAGTTATTCTTATGTATGTGTGTGTTACAGAGGTTAAAGGTCCAATGTGCCCATCATTTTTACACACACACACACACTCTAATGGAAACAAGGCTCTCTCATGATTCTTTTGTGTGTGTGAGAAGGCAAGAGGAGGAGGGGAGGGGCACAGTGTCTAATGACGCAAGCACATTAGACACGAGAGAGACAGAGAATACAAGGTGCAGGTTGAGAGAGAGAGAGAAAGAAAACAAATCTTTAACCTGTCTAATGAAACTTTACTTTGCTTTACACTCCCCACATGTGTGTTATAATAAACAGTACACGCACGCATGAAAGGATGATTTTTACACACACACACACACACATACTCACACTCACACAAATAAAAGATGCTTTACACGCACACACATGGTGTGTAAAATGTATTTAAAAATTGTGCCTGTCTTGCGGAATGCTCGCAAACCAGGTTACTCGCAATCCGAGGTTCCACTGTAAGTCTTTATATACATGCATCTTGTTCTTCAAATTGACTCACGATTTTGGTTAAAATTATCCGCAGGCACAACAAAGTAATTATGAAAGTCCCTTCAGGTTGGCAAAGTCCATGTTGTAATAAGATGAAATTGTATTGTTGTGTGTTGTTCTGAGCAGTCAGAAGTCTGTCATCAGACATCAGCTTAGCCTATTCTTTTCAACTATGAGCTCCCTCCCAGTTTACAGAGTGATGTCACCACCCTGACAACTCGTTTTATAATGCAGAAATGAGCGTGACTATCTCCAAACATTCATACTTTAAAGAGACAGTCCTTTTACAACCCAGATCCATTACTTCCATTACGCCAGGTTTTGAAGTCACAGGTAAGGTTTCTTTTGAAGAATTAGAAGTAAACAAATTAGTAATGAGTTATGTTGTAGAGCCAAGTGATGCCCTGAATACTCAGAGAGCCTGGGAGTCAGGATTTATGTGTATTATCTACTGTATATAAATGAGAGAAAGGTTTTGTCTGTACATTGGTCAGAACTCTCTTTTTCAATAATATATTTTGACTCGCAAACCAGGTTACTCAATAATATATTTTGCCTCGCAAACCAGGTTACTCGCAATCTGAGGTTCCACTGTAAGTCTTTATATACATCCGTTTATGTTTCATACATTGGAGGACCAGAATCCAGTCTCAGAAAAATCTCTGACTGTATGTCTGTCAGTATGTCTTTCTGTCTGTATGTCTCTCCAGCCGATTTTGTCACAGCTTCATGCTTCAAATGGCTGAACAGGATTGTGAATAAAACTTTGCCAGTCCTTCGGTATTTGCCTGGAGTTTAATTTGCACCATAAATGAAATCAAAATGTTAAGTAGAAGAGATGGTATGAGCAGTTTTGTGCTGGATTACATCACAGCATCTAGCGCTTTTTTAAAATTATGAATTTAGTGCTTTTTTCCCTGAAGTGGTTATGGCTATACGCGTCACTCAACAGGGTCAATCAATGCAATAGATTACCATGTCCAGCAGGTGGCGGTAATCTACTTATAAGTTGACTGCCACCTGCCAAAAAAAACAAAAAAAAAAAACAAAGAAGAATAAGGATAAGATTTTTCTTATCATGTAAGAGCATGCAGAAGAAACAGAAAAAAGGGGCAATGCAATCTGCAATCTACAAACCGCCACAATCCTCATCAAACGCAAACAAAAGTGCAACACAGCATGGCTTACTACAAAAAAATGGGAGCCTTGTGACAGAAATAGAAGGGACGTTATGAGCAATTACAATCACGTGTTTCATACATGTATGTTTCATGGATTAGAGGACCCGATATTGTCTTTGTCTACTGTATGTCTGTCCAGCCAGGATTTGTCACAGCATCACACAAAACTGGCTAGTCAGAATTTAATAAATCTTTGAAAGTCCTTTGGTATTTGCTTGAAGCTAAATCTGTGCCATAAATAAAATCAAAATGTTGAATAAAAGAGGAGTTATGAGCAGTTATGTGCTAGATTACATGACAGGATCTAGAACATTCTGGATGAATTTAGTTCTTTTTTCCTCAAGGTGGGCGTGGCTATACGAGTCACTCAACAGAGCCAATGAATGCAATAGTTTACTATTTTTAGTCCATAGAAGACACCAGAATTATGGTGATCTACCTAAAAGGCACACAAATCCTCATCAAACAGAAACTAAAGCATCCTCTTTTTCTAAGGATTATTAAGGCCCAACATCAGCATGTTAGCGACATAACTATGACATCATAACTATGATCTATAAGTCCTCGTCATGGCTCTCATAATTCTTTTTTAAGAGTGCTGATATCATATTGTGTGAAGGCCCTCTTTCTTCTTCTAAGGATTATTATTAGGGCCCAAGCCTTATGACATCAGCCTTATGTTGTTGTAATGCGTGGAGAGTCCACTTTTAAGGATTCTTATTATTTTTTCCAACATCTGGGGCTTTTTGGGTGACTTAACTTGTTCAAAAAGTCATGTAAATTGGCAGATAGGTTGGAATCTATGCTATGATGTGCTGATGTCATTGTGTTTAAAGGGCTCTCTTGTTTTTCTAAGGATTAATATTTATCCTAATCAAGATGTTAAAATATGTTGTAATATATGTTTTTTATAGAATTTTTAAAACGTTGTTTCAGTTTATAACTGTATTTGGTGCTTTTTTTGTTGTTATTTATTTATGACTGAAATTCTTATAAAAATGTCTGCTTTTGTTTTTCAGATTGTTCAACAATTCTGATTCCTTGACACAAATTCATAAAGTTTATTGCAGCCATAAAATGATCCATAAGCTGCATCAGTCTATCCATCTTGAATCCTGTCACAATGGTTTCTCCTATAAATTTTACCTTTATTATTACTGGTATATACTTCCTTAAATTTGAACTGTGTTTCTGCTCTTGTGAACAAGCTGAATATGAGATGAATGGAGAATGCTGCCCCTTGTGTGGACCTGGTAATGAGATTTAATATTGAATTATGGTCTAAAGTAGGGGCATGTTCAAATTTACCTTATACTAAAAGAGATAACTGCAAATGAGCTTCCATTAAAATAAATTAATGTTCAGCTCATCTCTAATATATTTATAGGAACCCACGTTTATATGCATTGCACTAACTCTACCAGCACAAAATGTATGCCATGTGTTGACTCTTACACTGATGAGCTCAACAGTCTTTCAACATGCAAAACATGTACCGTGTGTGATGCAGGCAAGTATGTTCTTTGGGATGAATCAGTGTTTATATAAATAATTGTATTGTGTACCCACAGTATTGATTCATGTAATCAAATGTTCTTTATTGTGTTATTTTTACACAATTTCATAGGATTAAAAGTAAAATCTGCTTGTACACGGAATTCAGATACAGTTTGTGAGCCACTGGAGGGATTTTATTGCATTGGTGAAAACATGGGGAACTGTACACAAGCTGTAGAACACACAAAATGCAAACCTGGACAATACATAATGCAGAAAGGTTGGTATAACACATTTTTATTATCAAATGAAACTTTTCAGGAGCACCTTTCAGCAATCTTTTAAATAGTATTTAAGACTATTTATTTAAGACTATTAAATATAACTATTATTATATTTGCAGGAACAGCAGTTAAAGATGCTGAATGTGCAGTCTGTCCAGATGGTACCTACTCCAGTGGTTCCCTGGAAATTTGTAGACAACATACAAAGTGAGTGTTCGGTTGTCCTGAAAATAATTATTATGATCAGTGAATGAAGATTGCATCAGTAACTAAAAAAAGAAAAGAAAAAGACCAAAGAAACTCTAAAACATTATAATAGATATGTTTTAAATGTATTCTCCAGGGGTGTTGTTGCTAATCATCAAAGTAAAAATGACACAGTTTATAATAAAGTGTACAACAAATGTTGATATCGTATAAGCTATCATACATGTTGGGATCATACGTGTCTTAATCTACAGCTAAGATGCAGAAGTATTTATTATTTTGTTTCTCATGATTTAAGCTATACTTATTCTGTGTAACACCTGTAAGTGTCCACCACCCTTTTCCATGTATCTCCATCATAAAATATAAATGAAAGAAAGGATTAAAGCATTGAAATAAAACAACAATGATAAACAGATTTATACAGCTTTTAATGGGAAGTAGTATACAAAACACAAAGCAGTAGAAACTGTAACAAGTAATGATATGCTTGTGTAATACAGTACATGACACAAGACCATATTATACTATAAACTTGAAGAGTAGCACAGTAAATGTTCTGTACACCTGCATATTCATGCAATTATCAAATTAATTACAGTATGTAATTGCATAATAATGCATATAACCTCTCACTCACTGTACTTAAATAAAACAGATTCTCTACAACTATAAATTCCGTGTTCTTAAAAAAAGTTATAATCATGAATCATAGTTAATCACTATGAAGAAGCATGAATAGTCATTCATCAGGGACATCATAATATAAATATATCTAATTGTTTCACTAAAGTCAAATGGTTACTTTTTACTCAATATAGGCAGCAGATTTAATATTTAAAAAAAAAAAGGAAATTAAATGATGTCATTACAGCTTACAAGCATTCTTTGCTAAACAAACATTCTTTGCTGTTTATTTCGTATGGCTACAATAAGACATATGCACCACACTTTTCTTTGACAGATGCCAGGATGAAGGGCTTGAAGAAATAACACCGGGAACAAGTTCGGCTGATGTTACATGTGGAAGAAAAGCTCCAATAAATCAAATAATTGGACCCATAATTTTATTGGTGTTTATCATTTTGGTTCTAGCTGAAGCAGTGATTTCACAGACAAGACCTTTCTTCAGGTAAATGTCATTTTAATCTCATGTTTTGTTTGTTTTGACTTGTTTGATTTTTAAATGGGCGGCACGGTGGTGTAGTGGTTAGTACTGTCGCCTTGCACTGCCAGGCTCGATTCCCGTCTCTGTGTGCATGGAGTTTGCATGTTCTCCCCGTGCTTGGTGGGGTTCTCCGGGTACTCCGGTTTCCTCCCACAGTCCAAAGACATGTAGGTTAATTGGCGTTCCCAAATTGCCCGTAGTGTGTGAATGAGTGAGTGTATGTGTGTGTGTGTGTGTGTCTGTGCCCTGCGATGGATTGGCACCCTGTCCAGGTTGTACCCTACCATGTGCCCTAAGTCTCCTGGGATAGGCTCCAAGCCCCTCGTGACCCTGAATACAGGATTTTCCAGAAACTTGTTTTTTACATTTTCCAGAAAAAATATTTGATATGTTTGGGAATTCATTTTCCCCTTTGTGACTGCAAGCAGGTCAGGGCCTGATGCAGCAAAGCACCATACTTTAAGGTTTGGTATAATGATAATATGCAGTACCCTCTTTATGTCAGATGTAGTCCTGCGGGTTCTTTCCAAATAGCTCAATCTACAAAACAGTTTGGCACTACCATTGTGGAGTGTCACTGTGCTTCAGGCATGCAGCAATGTTCTTTTTAGGCCCAAATCATGATGTTTCCTCCATCATACTTCAATCTTAGTTTCAACAGTGCACAAAACATTTTGCCAATACCCAGGGCTCGATTTGAGGGGGGATGTGGGGGTATGGCATAAAACCATCCCCTTTGTAAAACCACCATCCCCAGTACCATCCCCTTCAGATTTATAATTCTGTATATCATGCAATATTTGTCATCAAAATTAAATATTAAGACTCTATGTATGATCATCTTCAAACCAATTAGTTCGCATTTTACAATGGCCAAGAGAACAGTTCAAGCACAGCTTCTGACAATTAAATTTTGTTAATAAAACCTTTCTTAAAAATCTGACCACTGCCAAAACCACTGTGGAGTGCCATAGCAAACTTCAGGCATGTAGAAGAAGTCTTTTTCTTAACAAGTGTCACGTTCCGGGGTTGTTCGAGGCATAAATGCAGAGGATCCAGGTTTTTCAGGGAAACGATTTATTATTATAAAACATAAACACAAAACAAGGAATTAAATGAAACAAAACACTTGATATGCAAAACGAAACTAAAACACGTATAAACAGACGAGACATTTACCTTCAACTTAATGTAACAAATGCAAGACAAGACCTAGAACTCAGACACAACTTATATAATGAAACTAATTATCAACTCGGATCAGGTGCGCGCCCACGTGACCTGACCGAGTTGAAAACCGAGAAATGAAATACAAAAAACTAAAAAAGAACTACACACAAAAAACACAGGGCGCTTTGGCGCCCTCTAGGTGTTATCCCTGACAACAAGACTCCATGTATGCCAAGAATTCACATACACAAGGGCTATGGGGTTTTTATGGTTGTTCTCAATATACAAACATGGAATATCATAATTTGTTTATACAAATTATCTTGACTAGATGAAGATCAGATTACATTTTATGACAAATAAATGCATAAAACCATAAAATTCCAAAGGTTTACATACTTTTCTTGCCACTGTGTATGTTTGTTTATTTATTTATTTATTTATTTTACAAGTTACTTTTTTAAAAATAAAATTTTATTTGATCTGGGGACTATCCCAGTGGCCTTAGGACACGAGATAGGGTACAGGGTATGGTGTACAAATCCATTGCAGGGTACAGCAGCACACAACTCACACACACACACACACACACACACACACACACACACACACACACGCACACACACACACGCACACACACACGCACACTATAGTTGACTTGACTTGATTTTATCTTACAGGCAACTTGCACAAGCACAAGCGGAGTACCCTGGCAAATTCCAGGTAAACGAAATGGGAATCAACTTGTTGCTTCAACTGAGGCCAACTGAACACACCAAACTCTGACACAACCTCTCAACCTTTCAAGACAAAGAAGAAAAGGCAATATAAGCAAACCAGCGTCAGTTTTATTATACATATTTGCAAGAAAAATGGTACCATTTCTATCCATGCTATCAAAGTATGCTACCTATATGCTACATAACACTTCACCATATACAAAGCTTGGGAATTGTTGCATTAATTTGATTGATTATGTACTGGGAGCAATATCCGATGATGATAATTATCTATCCGAATATCCTAACCATAAATTTTCCAATAAATACAGTATATGATCAAAAATGCTTCACTTAATGTTGTACTGTACCATTTAGACTTTAGCACTTTTAACATTTAGCATTTTTCATGAGGGTAGTGTGAATCTATTAATTCCTGCTATGGTAGCATTTTTTAAAGGCAACATGATTTGGCAGAACACCAGAAATAGAAAATAACAAAAGAAATCGGGGTGCCTCAACATAAAATTCTTTTTAGAGAATTGCTAACCAAACAAAATATTTCTAATCTCTTTTTAGTTGACACAATGTGTACCAGGTTGGAAATCTCAAGTTTATGTGTCTTTAATTCAAATATTAAAAAAGTAGTGTGGTTTGGGCTCAATTAAATATATTTATCTTAGTCTAATTTTTTGACTATTTAAAAAATAAGTTGTGTTCTACCTTTACTGTAAGTTGCTGGTTCAGTTAACTATTCAACTCTAGGGTCAAGATTTTCAACATTTCTGTTAGTCAAATCAATTAGCTGACGCAGTCCTGATGTAGTTGTTTCAATTAATTGCTTTTTTTTTCTATAAAATTGTATTTTTAACATTACTTAAACAACATTATTCTTACAAACGTAGTCAAAGTTAAAAACAGTTATTTGCATGAAAAAGGAGAATACCTGGATAACACCAGATGTTGAACTGTTTTTGTCTTTTCTTATTGTGTCAGTTTATTTCTCAATATGTGTATGCTTCAAAGATGTACATCCATTTCTTTTTTTTAAGATTAGATTAGATTCAACTTAATTGTCTTTGTGCAAAGTACATAGAGCCACTGAAATGCAGTTAGCATATAAACAGAAGTGTATAAATGGTCTATTTACAATAAATAATAATGTGTTAAACAAACAGAAGATGTAGTATGTGGGCAGTGATAACCCTTAGAGGGTGCCAAACCGCCCAGAGACTCCTTTTGTTTTTGTTTTTTTTTTCCTTGTTTGAACTCCATTTCCCAGAATGCACCTTGGTCAGGTGATGGGAGCGCTCACCTGAACCGAGGTAGCTCATTAGTTGATGTATAAATGTTCCTGTGTTTAGTTAATCCTTGTCTTGCATCTGTTCTGTTAAGTTAGTTATGCTTTTTGGTTCCTGATGATTTCCTTGATCCTGTTCTTTCCAGTCTTAGTTTGTCCTGTCCTGTCCCGTTCTTTTGATATGGTTGTAGTAATTACTCTGTTTTCATTTCTAGCCAGTGTTCATAGTTCTAGTTCTGTTAGGTTCCTGTTGGGTGTTTAATTCTGCTCCTGTCCTGTCCTGTCCTGTCCTGTTCAGTTAAATGTTAGATGATCTTCTGTGCTTTCTTCTGGTCTTGTTCTGTTTAGTTATACTGTTGTTGTGAACCTTCTGAGCATTCCTTGTCATGTTGATTTCCTTAACCCTTGTTCTCTCCAGTCCTGGTTTTCCCTGTTCTGTTTAGTAATGGATKATTGCTCTTTTGGTTGTTGTCTTAAATTCTTGGTTAACCCTTTGTAAGTTCCATGGTTATAGTTTGTCTGTTTCTGTCACCGTTATTGTTCAGGTTCTTTTTCCATTGTCATCATTAAAGACTGAGTATTCACCTCTGCAACTATGCCTCTCCTTAAGCCTGCACACAGCCACTGTTACAGTATGTTATAAAATTACTTGCCTGATCTTCAGGACATTTACATCAGGCAGTGCATGTCCAAGGGACAGCGCATTATTAAAGACATTCACCATGCAAATCATAATCTGTTTCAATGGTTGCCATCTGGTAAGAGACTTCGGTCACTCAGGCCACGAACTGAAAAACTGAACAGTAGCTTTTTTCCACCAGTTTATAAGGGCAATAAATACTCAACCCCGTGTCAAGCTCTAACTGGAAATACTGATATGTATTTATTCTTAATTTTTTTCTCTCCTTTTTTATTGCAATGTTTCTTTTTTTGTGCAATGATTGCAATGAGTTTTTAATAAAATCATTTAGACTTACCTATGTAATGTAAATAAATAGTGGTGTTAAATTTTCATCTTACAAAGAAAAAAAATGGAGAAACTACCAGAGAAGCCACAGTGAGGGGTAGAAATAGTGCTCGCCGGCGTTCTCAATTTAACTCCATCATCTATAAAAACATCAATAAATAAGCAAATTTAGCATTTAGCCAATCTCATGCTCATGCAAAATACCCTTGATAATCATGGATATGTACAGCCAGTTTTAGAGAAGCCCCTAAAATACTCTATTCCAACAGTGAAAAGAAACAAGAAGCAAATATTAAAACCCAGCTTAAAGAGGTTAAAAGCCAGATTTGAACTTTGCAAACCTACAAAGCAACTAGACAAAGAAAACCTGGAGAAATTGTTGGGAAAAATTGTGAAAAAGTTGGTGCGCAGTGACTACAGTACTTCATCACTACATGTGTTGGTTTATATATTATAATTTCTAATCAGAATAAGGTAAATGGCACAAAGTTTGTTAGGTAGTATTGTATGGTTGTGAAATGTTTTATTGCTCATACTTCCAATATAATTGTATGCAACTTTCTATCCGTTCCCAGAGTCTCTGTGTAAGAGCTAGAATCAATGCATCATGTTTAATTAAAAGAAAATAAGTAATACTTCATTTAAGCAATTGTAGCATGATCTGAAAGCAGGGAAATACATGCAAAACAGTCGCCATCATTCAGAAATGTACATATTCATTGTAGGAATCGAGGTCATGATTCATTTTGTTTTTCCGATTAATCGTGCAGATCTTATACTAGGTGTATATTACAAAAATATATATTTTTAGGAACAATTAATATTTGTTTATTATAATATTTGTTAATATTTCTTTTATTAATATAAAAATTACATACAAATCTATCACACCATGATTTCTCAGCTCTGAGTGAGGGTCATCTTCTGGCGCTTCCTTTACAGGGGCAGGTCACATTAAAAGTACTTATGGGTGCAGTGTGAACAGTGCTGGCCTGTGGGGTTGTGAAGCCTGAGGCTAGATCATGAAAACTGTGCCCTCTGGTGTAAAAAACTGTCATAGCAATTTCACGAGTTAGGAGAAATATGCATTAAGTATAAAATATTCAACATATAATACATGGTGTAAAAACATTTAATCAGATTTCAACAAGATTGCATGTAAAGTATTGCAACGTATTGTAATTCATATTTGTACAAGTGTGCTTGGAAAAGTAAACTAAATCGATAAACATGAAACAAATAAAATAAAATATAAATGAATTGTACAAGTACTAATACTATAGCAATAAATCATGTGTCATATGTACAGTAGCACAACATACGCATGGTTTGAGCTCGCTTTTCTTCTTCTGCTTTTTCCTCTTCCTTTTTTCGGTCACAGAAAGATACCGTTGTCATGTCATTTCAAATTAAAATAGCATCAGTGTGCATTGCATAAATTAAAAAATTGCACAGTGTAAAATTGGCAGCAAGACAGACGATGTTATGAGAACTAATACACACTTCAGTTATATTATCATACATATTATCATAGAGATTAAAATATCTGGAACTTTTTTTTATATCACCTTTCCTGTCATGCCTAATTAGCAATGAAATATTAATACATGGTAACGGCATATCTAAAATGGGACATTTTTAGGACATTTTTTACTTTCTATCAAACGTGTGCAATTTGAAGAGATATAGTGGAATCTTTGTGCACGAATACTATGATCATTACGGCACTCCAGTTCTCACAGTATATCGCTGGCGGTGTTTTATGCAAATTAGTTTTTGGAGCTTGTGTGTATGTTTCAAATCTTTTATGCTTTTATTTATACTATTGTTTTGTATTCATTATCGGTTTCAGCAATTTGTCATGTATTAATTATACAGAGCTATCGATTTTATTTAATATGGTGGGTAATTTTTTTTTACACACCGTTACTGTGAATTGTATCATGTTTAATGGGTCCATGTGTTACAAGAACAACATCATGTTTATGTATTGATGTTTGATTGGGGTGAGAAGGAAGCGCTTTTAATACTGTATGTGCGCGGGCCCCATGTCGTAAGGGCCGCCCTAACGATCACCTGTATTGCCTGTCGACGGGCCGGCACTGAGTGGAAGTTAATTGCTCTGATAAATTAAAGGCTGCAGATAGAAGTAGAGTAGCCCCAGCTGAAATGCGACAAGCTCCAACAACGGGTGCAGCACCCTGAGGAGTTGATTGAGCTGAAGGACAAATGTGAGATCACTGCCAATAACAAGAAGTGGATGGCAAACTTAAAGTTTGCGTCAAGTAAGACACCCTAAAAACTGAAATCAAGAAAAAATAAGTACCAGCATTCATATGATTTTCATAGAGAACAGCCAACATGAATTATTCAAATAGATCACAACTGATCCATGTATTGCACATCAGAATAACCTAAGTGATGAATAACTTGCATTTCTTTTGAGCAGTGCCAGACTGGCTCATCAGGTGAATAGGGCAATTCCTAGTGGCATGACACAAAAAAGAAAAGGAAAAAAAATTATATACAGTATATACAGTACTGAGCAAAAGTCTTAGGCGCCATATGTAGTACACATTTTATTATATAAGTTTATCATGTATATATTATTATGTACAAGACCATGCCTAAAATTAATGAATAAATAAAATTACAGAAAAATATTTTCATGCCTGTAAAGAAAGCGACATATTACATAACCAGTTTTCAGATGAAAAAATAAATAAATCAATAATGTAGACTCTTGGGTTTTGCATGAAAATAGAAAGGACCGATTGTGACGAAGTTACCAAAAGAACTCATATTCTCCAGAATGCTCAGTAAAAACCTAACAGCTGTTTTACTTAGAATACTGCACAAATCTGTATCAAACACTACCGCTTATGTTCAAGCAAAGAGTTTCCACTCAAAATATTTATCGTTTATTGTTTATGTTAATACGTAGTGCTTTTTATAAAAGTTTCTTTTAATGTGGAAATGTTTTCAAAAGCATCATTGCATATGGCTTTTGTTTGGAAGTTACCAAGACTTTTGCACTGTATTGTAAATAAAACAGCTGTTAGGCTTTACTGAGCATGCCGGTGAATATGAGTTCTTTTGGTAACTTTGTTACACAAGCTGTATTTATTTACACACTTGTGTATTGATTCAGGGTTCCTAACAATTTATAGTTGATTATACTGAATAACAAGTTAATAAAAACATTATTTTGCCTTATCAATTTTAACATATTTTTCCAGGAAATTGACTTTCACTCTGCACCCAATGCTCTTCTAAATTGTTTATTAATAATAATAATAATAATAATAATAATAATAATAATAATAACAATAAATTGCCTTATCAATTTTAACATATTTTTCCAGGAAATTGACTTTCACTCTGCACCCAATGCTCTTCTAAATTGTTTATTAATAATAATAATAATAATAATAATAATAATAATAATANCAAATACAACCTCAGATGACCAACAACATATAATGTTTTCACCTTGCCATTATTTATTTAACAAACATGTAAAAATAGAAATAATCAGGTTGTAGCAGGTCTTAATATTATACAAATACAACCTCAGATGACCAACAACATTTATTTTATTCACCTTGCCATTATTTATTTAACAAAAATTAAGCCCAAAAGAAAAGAAACACATGGGCAATACGAAGTACCACCTATAATTCAATAGCTTGTAGTTCCACCTTTAGCTGCAATAACTTGAAGTAATACTTTCCTGCATGACTTTATCAGTCTCTCACATAGTTGTGAAGGAGGTACAAAGTTTTGACTGCATATTAAAAAAGTATTACAAGTAAAGGAAAATATTTCAAGCTTTAATTTAGTCCTTGCAAATCATGAAAATAAATAGCTCACTTTACATATAAGGAATCTAGAATAGCGTTTCACTTAATGAATTTAATTATATAAGACAATGAACTTTTTCATAATTATCATGATTTTACTTGGATGAAAGCCAACTTGAACTTGAGATGAAGATCAGATCAGGTTTAATGACAAATTAATTTAAAAAACAACAACAAAAACAAAGAAACATGAAATTCCAAAAGGTTCATACACTTTTTCTTGCCACTGTATATTACACCAACCTTTCTGATTGATATGTTAAGTATGGGTCAAAAAGTAATTTCCCATAATATGTGTTATTTACAGAGCAGGGCTTAAAAGTAAAGACACCCTGCCCACGGACATCAGATACAGTTTGTGAGCCATTGGAGGGATTTTACTGTACTAATTATGTAAAGGGGAGGAACTGTGGAACACACAAAATGCAGCCCTGGACAATATATTAATCAGAAAAGTTGGTGTAATATACAGTGGCAAGAAAAGGTATGTGAACCTTTTGGAATTTCATGTTTTGTTTTTGCCATTGCAATTCGTCATTAAACCTGATCTGATCATCTTAAGTTCAAGTTGGCTTTTATTGTCATTTCAACCATACAGTTTAGTACACAGTGAAATGTAAAAAAAACTAACTAGCTAACTAAGAAACCTCATTAGCTGACAAGCTAAAGCAAGACAGATTGACTTATTAATATTAATATTAAGTTAAAAGAAAAACTAAGTCCTATACAAAAGAGACAACAAAGTGTATGTGCAAATGTGCAAACAAGAGCGACAAAGTGACAATGCAACAACATGACATTTCAATACTTTGTGGTAATGAGTTGAGGTAGTGGGAGAAAAACAGTAAGCAGTAAATGTTCCTTATAAGTAGCAGCAAAGATAAAAAAATAATTTGTGCAAATTAACAAGTAATGAATATTGTGCAAAAGAGAATTTACAGGTTGGTAATGTAGATCAGTGTGTTTGCGTGTGTGTTTATTTATCAGTCCAGTCTCAATGTTTTAAAGGAAGTTGTGTTAATCTGTGTGTGTGTGTGTGCGTGCGTGCGTGCGTGTATGCGTGTGTGCGTACGTGCGTGCGTGTTTATCACTCCAGTTCCTTTTTGTCAAGGAGACAGATGGCTTGAATGAAAGAAGCTGTTACACAGTCTGGATGTGTGTGTCAATACACCTGAATGTCAGGGGTATTGACAAATATAATTTAACTAAAATAATGACACAAAATAATTCTGATCTTTCATGTCTTTATTGAACACACTTATTTAGCATTCAAAATGGTAGTAGAAAAAGTAAGTGTACCTTTGTGGAAAAAGTCTGATGTGGGCTTGCTCTGGTGTTTTGGGTCATTGCCCTGTTGCATCACCCAACTTCTACCGAGTTTCATTCAATTTCCCGAAATATTTTTTTGATACACTTAGAACCTCATCTTCCCCTCTGTGATTGCTAGCCAGCCAGGCCAAAATCATTATGTTTCCTCGACCATACTTTTACGGTTGGGATCATGTTTTCATGATGATATGCAGTGCCCTCTTCATTTCAAATATAGTGCTGCATGTTCTTTCCAAATAGCTCAATTTTAGTTCAGTGCACAATACATTTTGTCAATACTGCTGGAGTGTCAATTCCAATACTCCAATGACCGTGGAGTGTCAATGTGTTTTTTCGCAAATGTCAGGCGTGCAGCAATGTTCATTTTAGCAAGCGCCGACTTCCTTTGTAGTGTCCTGCCATAGACACCCTACTTGTTCAACTGGCTAACATCTGTGTTCATGAGGCTACAGTATGTAAAACACTGATCAAGTAGGGTGTCTATGGCAGGACACTTGCACGCCTGATGAAATGATGAGGTCATTTTGACTGGTGCCCATGACTTTTTCCACTAGCACTACGAGGTCTTTATGGTTGTTCTCATGAGACATGGATGAATTTTTCCTGTGTTATTATTTTAGGCACATTATACTGTATATTATTTTTATTGACTTAGATGAAGATGACATTTAATGTCAAATTAATGCAGAAAAACATAAAATTCCAAAATACTTTTTCTTGCCACGGTATGTATGTCAAACAGACACAGGTGAAGATCTGTTTTACGTTGGAACTAATTACTCAGCTGAAAACTTGTCTCACATGTATTTTCTACTAAAAAATTATTTATAGCAAAGTTTATGTAATTGCAGCAAAATGGATAATGGAAATTGGAAAATTCTTAATACTTGTTTAAAACAGTTAGAACGTGTATCTGGTAATTTATAGTATCTGCAGGTTTGGACACAATAAGGAACCACATCCAAGGAAAAACACCTGATATTTCACTGTAAAATATGGAGGTGGATCAGTGATAATTTTGGGCTGATTTGTGGCTCATGATTCAGGGGATCTTGAGAAGTACTAAAATATTTCGCCCTAAAATTTCTTTCCTGTGCCAGTAGCTTCAGGCTTAGCCATAGTCGGAGCTACAGTATCATTAATTTGTGTCTGAGAGTTTCATTAAACCTATACATTTCCCTTTGATCTCACAATGTCACTTGTATTAACTGAGAATTTATTATTGAGGTCAAATTAGTGTATTTAGAAAATAGTTTTATAGGTTATACTACAATGGCCTTTTAAATCTCAAATTGCATAAATACACATGATTTAAAAGGCCATTGTAGAGTAATTTGTAAACTGTGTATAATGTAATTTATTACTCTTATATCCAGTATCCACACTTTTTCAAATGCATCATCATTTTGGTGTGTACATAGATACACAAGAAATGCAGGGTAATCACTTTGTGACCATTTGTTAAACCGAAGCAGGCAAAGTGTGGAAACACTTCACTTCCTTTTTCAACTCATTTAAAAATTTTAAAGAACAGAATAACCTCAGAATAGCCTCATGTTCTTCTTGAAATGACCACTCAGTTGTCACACGTCTGTATATCCCTTTCCACTGGTCCAGTACCTCATTTAGTTTATTTCTGTATTTCATTTTCTGTTTAGTTGTAACTGTGCATTTTCCCCATATTTAAAGGTATTTAGTGCCACGGTTTACTTCTCAACTCATCTACAAAAGCAATGAGGGGGGGAAAGGGTTTTAAAACAGGGATTATTGTGTGATGCAACAAGTCATGAATTGTTTTCACAATGCATCAAGAAACTAAACTACACTATTTAGAGCACCGTCAGAGAACTAAGCTAATTTGTAGAACATATACATCTTATCCAGGTCGAAAGAGAAAATCACATTTTTACCTTTATTTAATCTAAAACCATTATGAAAGAAGTGTTAGGTGTCCATGCTTTGTATCATGCTTTGTACTATGCTTTGTTTCCAGCACAGGAGAGTCTTCAGGACAGACATTCTGGTCCTTCTGAAACTTTATAAACTGCTTATTAATTAAAGGAGAGAGAAATTTATAGACAAGAGAGGAATCAGCTGTTTATTCCTTTTATATTGATTGCTTTTATGTAAATCATGAGGACCAAATGAACAAATGAAAAAAAAAAGTCTTAGTCTTTACAAACTTTGTTATATATATTTATCATATCTGCATTATTATGTAAAAAAAAACATTTACTATTTCCAAACATACTTTAAAAATGAAAAAATAAATAACTTGCAGAAGTACCCTTAACATGACAAAAAGCACCCTTCTACATGACAGACCAGTTTTTAGATAAAAAAAAAAAAAATAATAATAATGTAGGCTTCTGGGTTTTCCATGAGAATAGAAAGGAGCAAGTTTGACAAAGTTACGAGGAGAACTTTGGCATATTCTCCAGTACACTCAGTAAAACCAAGGCTTTTGCACAGTATAAGTAAAACAGCTGTTGGGTTTTTTTGTGCGTGGGGGAGAATGAGTTCTTCTGGTAACTTTCTCAATTCTATCTTTATGCAAAACAAATGAGCCTAAATTATTATTATTTTTTTTTTACTTCTGAAAACTACTTTGTCATGTAATATTTTGCTTCCATTACAGGCATGCAAATGCTCCTCTGCATTCTGTTGTAGATTTACCAGTGTGCTTCAGATAACTGATCTGTTGCATGACTCAATTTTCACCAAGTTATACAGTAGCTGTCAGACAGATGGCCTCACACTTGCCTCTAGAATACTCTGGTATACAGACAAGTTCATGGTCAACTCAATGACTGCAAAGTGCCCAGGTCCTGTGGCTGCAAATCATCATCCATCCACTGCAGTGCTTGACTGGGAGTACGAGTTATTTCTGCTGCAATACTGTTTGATTTTAACACAAAAAAGAAGTGCTGGGCATTAAGGCCAAACAATTTCAGTTTAGACTCATTTGTCCATAGGACATTGTTCCTGAGGTTTTGTGGTTTGTTCAGATGCAGTTTCGTGAACCTTGGTCATGCTTCCATGTTCTATTTAGACAGAAGAGTCTTTCTCCTGTCCTCTTTCGTCAGACTTCTACTAACTCATGGCCGTTAACAGTGAGGCCTGTAGGGTCTGAAGTGGGTGAATTTACTGGGACATTCTCTACTGGAAAGATCACTGAAGTATGCTAAACTCCAAGTCGTTTGGAAATGGCTTTATAAGTCTTTCCAGATTCAATACAACTAAGTGCAACTTACCCTATTAAATTCGGTAGAAGCAGTAAAGGTACTTAGTATTGTCTACATGTTTTTTAACGTCATTTTTGTTAAATATGTATAGTCACAATGAAAAAAAAGATATGTTGTTTGTGTGAGGTTATATTTCCTAGTATTAAGACATGCCATATTCAGATGATTTATATTGTTTTTACACAAAAACACAACGAATTAAAAGAATGGGATTAACTTTCAACATAACTGTATACTGTATGTGCTGAGTGCTATGTGCTTTTCACTCTGCTAACTCAGTACTGTGCTGGAAAGTACAGTTTAAATCACATAAAGTTTATTAATGACACTATAGTTCTGAGACTCATGAGCAATAATGAGTCAGTATACAGCAAGGATCTATCTCTTAATGTCAGTCTCATAATGCTTGTATGGGGACAGGGGTTGCTCAAATGGTTAAGGCTCTGGGTTACTGGCCACAAGATTTGTTAACACTAAACTGCCAGTGTTGACCATTTGAGTAATGTCCGTAACCCTATCTGATCCAGGGATACTGTATTATGGCTGTTACCAGTTTCTTAATCGGAATATGTGAAAAGATAAGTTCACTGTGCTGTAAGGTACCTGTGACAATTACCTGAATCCTAATTTTAATCTCTTAAAATTTATCTCAGCTAAAGACATTTCACAAACCTCAAGAATGTTTTCCATTTACTCCAAGCATGTGATTCATGTAATTTAGGACATCTGTGCAACTTGTACTGTAGATCTTGTCATTGGTTAAGCAAACAATATTGGAATTGGATCTTTATGAATGATTTTGCAGTCAGTCAACACTGGGAGGACATGCACCATTAACCTGACATTCTGAAGAATTGTGCATAGGAATACAGAGTGTGACCCTTGATATCCAACTGTAATTCACCCAGAAGGCTTTAGAACACTAAGTTTAGATTAGACCTCATGAAGAGAAAAATACTGCCCTTGTAATTTAGGTACAATTAATTCTGATTCATGAGGATGAATCTCTTTGGGGGGTTTTTTCTGGCAAGGCTAACCTTATGCTCAGTAACTTTAATTTTTGCGCAGTCTAAACAACAGTCCAGCTTGACGGTGTTATATAAAGCAACAGAAGGAATGATAAATAAATCAATAAGCCTGTCTATGTCTTTACATTTCTCACATGGTTTGGATTAGAGTACTCTGGGTTCACTTCCTCACTATTTTCAAAGATGTACTGACCCGTAAATAGGCTTAAGGATTTTAGTAGGGGAAAGCCAGCACAACAACTTCTGTGTGTTCTAACTATCATATAGTACACAATGTTTGTTTGTAAATAATGAGAATAATATTTTATATCAAGTTAAATGGTTAACATTAACAATAAGTTTATTAACATTATCCAGTTAACAACACTGACAATGACCGGTATTCCAATATTGGTTATGAAAGTCTTAATTATTTTCGCACAATTTGGTTCTGCTACCAAATTACTAACTGTTCAGTGGTGTGTGCTTGGGAAATTTTTTTGAGGAAGCCAACAGAGTCGACCTAAATGTCCTGTATTTATTTTATCACTGTGTGTGTGTTTTGTACATCATACATCACAACTTTAACAGCCCAGTATGAGTTTACACAAAACTGAGTTTACTAAACAAAACTCGATTGATTCATGTGTTTACGGACACACACACACACACACACACACACACACACACACACACACACACACACACAGTTCTCAACATTTATTTTATGCAACTTTATTCCATTTAATGTGCAGCAAAGATTCAATAATAAATTTAAGAAGTATTCATTAAAAACTCAGTGAGAAAATGTTTTATTTTAAACATTCAGTAGGCTACATATATTAAACATGACTTATATGACTTACAAACTTTTTAAAAAAACAAATATTTGTTACATTTGTTAATATCTCTCACACACACACACCCACCCACCCACCACAGGTTAACATTATCTATATTTTGCTTTAAACTACAAAGGTGTATGAGGTCATATGGGTGTAGTGCAAGCACAGAAAGAAGTATTAAAACGAAAGAGGGCAAAGAAAATGAGTATCATTATAAGTTACTAAAGACATACCACCTTTTGTTTTATCAGTTTTGTGGTAATGTTCTGGGCTTTATTAGTTTAGACTGCGACTTTGATGGTAATCACGGGCTGCAGTCAGTTGTGTTCTACTTATGCACTAGTCTAGCTGATCAGCTTTTTTATTAACTGTAGCCTAGGCACCTCTAACATTTACTTTACAACAGTACTGGCAGTTATAGCAAATAAACAGCCTTATCTATTGTTTCACTTTGTTACTGTTGAGCTTTTCTCAATTTTAGTGTGCTTTATTTATAGTTAACCTCATGCACAATGTGTGGTGCACACTCATTTCTTACAAGGGTTTATTACGGGTACCATGAGTACATGATAACTTCTAGGACTACAATTTCTTCTACTGGTGCTGTAGAGCTAAGAGTTTTGTGTGCAGAGCTAAGAGTCTGACAGAAAAATTCTACAGTCTTTTCACAAATGCAAAGCTGCCAACTCTCATGAATCACAATTACTTCTTCACACTCTAATTTCTCACTTCAATTTAATACAACTGTCTGTGGAAGTCGCATGAAAAAGCACTGACGTCCAGACTTTTTCTGATGAGTTAGCTATAGGCGGCTATTTTTTTTTTTTCCGTAAAGTCAAATAGCTACACTGCTGTATTGAGGCTGGAACGATTCTCCGCCCCTTTTTCTCTCCAAGTGGAGATAAAGAATATTCATATAATCAGATTGAAATTAGCACACATTTACAGCCATGTACAGGCATAAAGAAGGGGTAACAATTGAAACAGTCACAATAATACTGAACAGATTAAAAATATAGGGGAAAGACAGTATTATCCAGCGAGAGAAATACATGTCAGTATTTACAGTGACATTAAAATATTTTTTTAGTTTAATAATGTATGACTTTTAAATTCATAAGAACACTCAAAGGCTAACAAACCTGATTAAGAGAGAATATTGGATGTGTGTGTGAGAGAGATTCACAATAATGCAGCGCAATTACACTTTATATTCAACATCTTTTCCTTTTCTTCTCCTCTTCTTTTGTATCAATAATGATTCTTCTTTAACTGTACTTTCTCTATTTCTTTTCAATTATCAAAAGCCTTACCTTTGACCTCATGATAAATGTTTAAAATCATGGCGAAAATGGAAGAAAAGTGCTGGCTCTTAAAAATAAAAATGTTAATAGATTAGTAAACACACCCCTTAGGCCACGCCCACCGCGTTATGGAACTTTCAGGAAGGCACCGCGGAGGTAAAAGACTTTGAGCTCTGCAAAACTGAAAGTAAGGAGATGTTTTTTAATCTGCGCAACACACCGATTTAACTCTGAATTATCAAACAGCACCTTCCGGGGAAAATAACGACCGCGTCAGTATCAGCTTTATGTCGGTGGTTTCTGCAGGAGAAGTCAGAAAAGTAGGAATCTACTTTACTAAAAACTGACAGTGCTTAAATACTGTATTTATTGTATTTCTATATACAATACAATTTGTAAAGTTTATAGAACACGTCTTGTATTTATACTGATACTATGATACTGAGTTTTGCATATATGATGTCAGGTGAAGGTGAATTGGGCGGCGTTTTTGAGCAAATTCTGGAAATCGTTATAATGTATTTATTTAATTAAAAATAAATAAATAAAACGTATTATTATTATTTATTATATTTTTATTTATTACTTAAATGTAAAAGCAACTTTTTAAATTCAAATCCATTAATCAAATACCTCACTAACCAGTGCATGAAGTAATGAGAAATTAAAAAGAGACTGGAAATCCCCAAACACAAAAACAGCTGTATAGCCCGGTTTATCCAGAATGTTGTTTTGTTGCTATGTTAGTTATGTAAGCTCCTCCTAACCTTTGGGCTGCGTGTGAGTAAGTGGCGCATTGTCACGAAAGACAACGAAAGGCGAGAGATAAGCGCAGAGGTTAAGACTTCAAACAGTATTTTAATGATACAAACAAATGAACATGAATCTATGAAACAGAACAGTATAACAGCCGAACAGATGCAAGACAAAAGACTCCCTCGAAATATGGCTACTTAAAGCCAAACTGATTAGTCACCTCGGTTCAGGTGAGTGCTTCTGGGACATGGAGTCCAACACGAAGAGTCTCAGGGCGCAAGGCGCTCTCTAGGGGTTAACCCTGACACGCATTCATGCTTGGCATATGTAATCTCTTAGATAACATGTTAGATATTTGTCTACAAAGGAGTTATGTTAGATCAGAGGTCTCAAACTCAGTTCCTGGAGGGCCGCAGCCCTACAGAGTTTTGTTCCAACCCTGCTCCAACATACATACCATGTAGTTTTCAAATAAGCCTTAATGACTTGTTTAGTTGGATCAGGTGTTTTTAATTATGGTTGGAACAAAACTCTGTAGGGCTGCGGCCCTCCAGGAACTGAGTTTGAGACCCCTGTGTTAGATTCAATTAGTAAATAGTCACAAAAGAAAAATAGTTAAAAAATGAACAATGGCAATAGAAACAGATTGACCAAGACAGCTCTGACTCTTCAGGACATGACTGGGGTTGTAAAGTGGTGCTGTGGCTTGCAGGGTGGGGCCTCCGTGGATCTGACTTGCTTGTTTCAGACAGATATCTGGGAAATTTGGAGGTTGGATCAACAACCTTGAACTCTTTACCTGCTAAGCCCTATACATGGCAGGCTGTGATGCACTGGGTGTTCTGGTGCCTTTCTGCATTGGTGTTTCTGTGATATCAGACTGGACGGCCTAGCTTTTAGTCCCCACAGGCACAAGTGCACCTTGGGTGTTTACTAGCATGTAGTTGGTGATCAGTGCTATTAACTTCATGCGCCAGTGGTCATAATGAAAGTACATTATGTCACAAAAGTGAGTACACCACTCACATCTCTGCAAATATTTAGTTATATCTTTTCATAGGACAACACTGCATACATGACTCTTTGACACAATGAAAAGTAGTCAGTGGAAAGGTTGTATAGCAGTGTAAATTTATTGTCCCCTCAAAAATAACTAAAAATAAGGCCAATAATAGCTGAACCCCTGACAACAAAGGTGAGTCCACCCCTAAGTGAAAATGTAAAATGTCAATATTTTGTGTGGCCACCATCATTTTCCAGCATGGCTAGAATTCTCCTGGCCATGGAGTTCACCAGAGCTTCACAGGTTGCCACTGGAATCCTCTTCCACTGCTCCATCACAACATCACGGAGGTGGTGGACATTTGACGCCTTGTTCTCCTCCACCTTAATTTTCAGTATGCACAAATTTTGTATTTTTGGGAAAGACTTCCATACCATACTTTCATTATACTCAAAGGTACTAGAAAAGCCTATAGAATAACCACACATAGCGGTCATAACTGAAGCTACCAGTGACGCCTCCAATTTCATGTCTTTATCTTTTGTTAATTTTTAATTGTAAATATTGGTGTGAGTACTACTGAGCAGAATTTCTACTCGTCATGCTAGACCAGTCTTCTCACAGCAGCAAGATAGCACTGGTTTAAATGTAAACACTGTTTCCCCTTAAATGAACAATGAGTTATGCTATACACAAATTATGCCCTTGAACACACAGACAGCCTGAGAGTCAAAATCATGTAGTTTTTCCATGAAACTAATTTCAGCTAGTTATTGTGGCAACAAGGAGATGGGTAATGGTTAGTGTTTTAGTAAAAACAAACAAGGTCAAGACCAAAGAACGGGTAGTGAAACAAGAAAACAGATAAAGATCAAAAACAAAAAAAAAAACATGAAAAATGATGCGTGGTACTGTATGTACAGTAAGGTCAGAAATTAAAAATACTTCACAAAGACAATGTGTGTCCAATCGGAAATCAGATTACTTTAAATGTGATCAGTGTGGTGTAGTACGAGTTGTAACCCAATGTATTCATATCTGTAAATAAAGATGATAAAATGTTTTTTTCCCAGCACCACTGTACTTTACTGGAAACTAATCAAGTTCATGTTAATTATTTGTGACAGAAATTATTTTCTAAACTGTCTACTTTTTTTTTTTTTTTTTAGATATTTCTCCAATAAGCCTGAATGCTTGACAAAGAAACAAGTCACAAGTCAAATGTAGCTGTAACATGAGCTGCATCAGCAAATCTTTCCAGAAATGTTTTTTTGAAGTTAACCAGAATCGGAGCAGGACGAGATTCAATGGAAAATAAACTCATGAACTGAACGCAAAGCAGTGTGGCAGGATATGAAGTCTGGGGATGAAACGTTCACTTCTTTATGAAGACATCCTTTCAGCACTTTTACAATGATATCCATTTTGCAGTGTCCTTTCCTAATTCCTGCTTTTGCCTTACTTAATTGTGAACTGTGTTGCTGCCTTTGTGGACGAGCTGAATATGAGACATATGGAGAATGCTGTCCCATGTGTTCACCTGGTAATGAGATTTGATATAGAATTTGTCAAATATTTGAATATGTAGGAGCATGTACAAATTTACTACATACACTATAAACCCTAATGCTCAAAGTAATTAAACATATTGAGTACTGTTAACTTAAAAAATTACAATTAAAATTAATAGACCTTGAAGAGTATTTAGAACTTTTTTTTAGAAGTTTGTAGAAATGTCACTTTTCAAATTATTTCAAATATCAATTTGTTAGTTCAACAAATTTGATATTTTAAGCCACAGTAACTGTCTCCTTAAAGTTCTTAAATCTTTCAGCCTAGCGATTTTGTGTCTGACGTCATCAATACACATGTAAACTGCCCACATTTAATTGTTTTAATCAAGAAGGTGGATTGGTCTATCTTCACATAATCGTTACAAATCTGGGCACCCTAAAGTAACAGTGCACTCAGTGGCTCAGTGGCCGGTGTTTCGCCTGCCATGCGAAAGAGCCAGGTTCGATTCCCAGCCACTGGATGAAGTGCCTGTCCCAAACCCGGATAAAAATGGGAGGGGGATGTTCAGAATGGTATCTGGTGTAAAAACTTGACAAACCGCTGTGGCGACCCACTGCCAGGAGCAGGCGAAAGACCACCAACAACTTATTTAATTTGCAACAAGTAAAAAAAACATATGGTATGAGTTAGGCTACCCAAAAACTGATAGTTCTGTTTACTTAAAATTGGTTACATAATTACTTAAAAAATTTGATATAACTGATTACCTAAAATTTTTTGAGTTTTGCCAGCTTATTCGGGTTTATAGTGTACTAAAACTCACTCACTCATCATCTATACCGCTTAATCTAAACCTACACATGGCAGGGTACACCCAACTCTCACGGTGCCAATCCATCGCAGGGCACTGACACACACACATACACTCACTCATTCACACACTATGGGCAATTTGGGAATGCCATTTAGCCTAACCTACATGTCTTTGGACTATGGGAGGAAACCGGAGCACCCGGAGGAAACCCACCAAGCACGGGGAGAACATGCAAACTCCATGCACACAGAGATGGGAATCGAACCTGTGTACTAAAACTAAAAAGTAAACTATTGTTTAGCTCACCTCTGATATATTTTTAGGAAATCGAGTGTATAGACATTGCACTGAGTTTACCAGCACAACCTGTATGCCATGTGTTGACTCAACTTACACTGATGAGCCCAATGGTTTTGCAAAATGCATTAGCTGTACAGTGTGTGATACAGGTGCAGGTAAGTCTCTGCTTTAAACAAATACATTTTTTATGCAAAAACAATGCATTATGTATACACAATGTTTGTTAAGGGAATTAATAAATATTTTGTATTGTGTTATTTTTGTACATGTTTCCATAGGATTAAGAGTAAAAACATCCTGCACACGAATTTCAAATTCAGTTTGTGAGCCACTAGAGGGTTTTTATTGCATAGATGAGGAAAGGGGCAGCTGTAGACAAGCTGTAGAACACACAAAATGCAAGCCTGGACAATATATAAAACAGAAAGGTTGGTGTAATACATCTTCACTATGACATGAACCTTCCCATTACTGCATTTACAATGTTTAAATTACCGGGATGCAGGAGCTCGTATTTTTTTTACTGGTTGCTTAGCAGCATGTCTTTGCAGGAACAGCAGTTAGTGATGTTGAATGTGCAGTGTGTACAGATGGCACCTACTCCAATGGCTCTCTTCAAATTTGTCAGCAACATACAAAGTGAGTGTTCACTTGTCCTGAGACACTAAATATTTATTCTGGTTAGTAAGAAAAGATCCATCAATAACTGAAAAAGTAGAACAAAACTCCCAAACGTTGTATTATGGGTTTAATGTAGTCTTTCTTTTGGGACCTTGTCATAAGATTTATTTAACAACCTTTTTTTAATTTTTTTTTTTTAATCAAAGACTAAATTTTAGCATTGTGATCATTCTTGCATACGTTCATCAATCTAATGTATGCTTACTTTGTTTCAAAACTGATCATATTAAACGTTTTTAAAAAATAAATGAGTTTAATTTTCAAATGCATAGCACTTAGTTGGTAAAGTGTTATTAAAGGGTTTGACTTACAGGCTGCTATAGTTTTTTTTTTTTTGGTGCTCTGTGAGGGAGGTTTTTCATGCATCACATTCATTTAATTAATATTTTACAGCCAAATCTGTAATCTAGAACGGTATTTAAAGGCCAAATGCCCTGTATACCTGCACAGCCTGTAATTATGCTAGTTATTCCTCACCTAAAACATCAGATAAGCTTTATCTTCCTGTTCACCAAGCCCACTAATCATAACTGTATCAGATGTAAATGCAGCTCACAAACTTAATGTTCTTTGCTAAATCTGTTAGCACAGTATGGTCATCTTTTCCAGCTGTACACCACATATTTAACTTTACTTTAACAGATGTGAAGAATTGGGACTTGAAGAAAAAGCACCAGGGACAAATTCTTTAGATGTTGAATGTAGAAGAAAAACTCAAGTAGTTTTAATTGCTGGACTTATAGCTACAGTGGCTCTAATTGTGGTTGTAGCTGGAGTACTGTTTATTAAAATAAGACGTAATAAATCCTCAGTCAGAGGTAAGTGACATGTTAATCTATATAACTTTTTATTTGGTATTTAAAATGTTTTATTTATCAGTCTGAAATGTTGGTTACATTTGTTTCCCATGTTGTCTCTACATCAGGTGGTACTGCTAATAACACAAGACTTTCAGACAACCAGACAAAAGTTAGTATTGCTTTAGTGTTGAGCATAATAATTTTAATATGTTCTATTTATGTATATTTAATTAAGCAGAAAGCAGCAGGAAACACATAAGATTTCAGCAAGAAATGTCCAATATAAAATATATATTTTATATTTATTTCATAAATCTTTTTTTTAAACAAGGAAAGATCTACTTCACTGCTGTTGTTGAGAAGACAGGTAAGAGCCAATGTAAAGAGATGCTTCCTGTTAAAACAATGAAATATTATATGTAACCAATTTGACAAGAGTTTTCATTGTTTTTCTTGTTCTAGAGTTGATGTGTGCCTTAAGACACCCTGGTCATGTGGCTTCTTCACTTGAAAATGACTGCAGAAAACAATATTTTCACTGACACGAGTCTCAGTTAGCACTCCGTGGATATGATATTATGTGAACATGTGAGTTCAGGAAAGAAATATTGTATTGATGGTAAGGATCATCATGGTAAAAGACCTTTGGGCACATTTTTCGCAAGGCAGGGTCTTTCTTCACTAAGGAAAGGAAGCAAAAAGCTAATATCTAAAAAGACATATCTAAAACATTTCAATTTATTATTTGACTTAACTGTGGTGAACGTATCAGAGTTGAATTGTATCAGAGAGTAAGGATTGCTGTGGCTGCTTTTGACATGTCAGGACATACCAACTGTTATGTTTTGACATACAAACAGACCAACTCTTGTGACCTGTTTAAGTCACATGACTGTAGCTGCCATATTTATGACCATCGTTTTGACCATTGGTCAAAAACTGTTTGTAATAGGTTTTGATTCATACCAAGTCCCATGAACACTATAGAAATCTAAAGTCAGCATTGCCTTTGCTATTTTAACAATACGAGAGATCTCTATTTAATTCACAGTCCATCTTCGTACACCAGCGAGAAACTGAGCCGACTGTAACCTGCTCGATGGGTTACCAAAATAAGATAAAAAAAAGGTAAGTAAAGACCAGTTTTAATTCAGATTATTTTAAAAATAGAAACAACAGTTTGGTGATGTTACTTTCAGTCAATATGGGGCAACTGTAGCCTAGATAGATATGTAGATATGGCTATTAACGAACATTATCAAACATAAAATGTATACACGTCTGTAAAAAAAAAAAAAAAACGATTTCCTGTAGCTTACCCTCTTCACGGTGGTGTAGTTTACCCAAGGCCATTTTCGGAAAAAAAAAAAAAAAAACCTCTAACCCATACATACAAATCTTTTGGTCATAAATATCGCAGAAACAGATCAAAACAGCACAAAGCATACCAAGTGAAAAGAACACATTTAATGTACAACATTCTCTGTATGACACTGTAATGTTCTTGTATAATGGGCACAAAGTGAGCATAGATATAATGAAAATATAAACAGAGAAAAGTGTTTTTTTTTTTTTACTAGTGTTTTATAAACTTTTTCATTCTACAATAAATCAATGTAGCAGTTTTGATTTAACAATGTAGCAGTTGGCACAGTTTAACCTTAGATAATAAACGGAGAGTATTATGATTTTAAAATGAATCAAAAAGCTGGGCACAATTCTTTCATAATATATTTTTAGGCAGGAGACCAAACATGTGATATTAGAAGGATCAACAATACAGATGTTCCACTGAGATATAATGACCAAAGTGTAAACAGTAAGCACAAAAAAACAAATAAAAGAGAAAAACACACAGTAAGTATGAATACCTATCGCTAATGTTTATCTGGTAATATGTGTAGCTCTTGCTTTTTGGGGCATAATTACAATCTGTTTCAATAAATGATACATACAATGGAAGTACCATATCAATGTACCATAAAATGACAAATATTTACTCTGGTTATCTTATAAAATTTTGAAAGAATGCAATTTCAAAATAAACAAAAGCCACTACACTTACTTTTACTAAAGTAAAAAAATACTGGCGGATAGGTGTTTTAATACTTTACAAATCATTCTGTCTGATCAATATCAAAATATTAGTGGTCTAGTAAACATTTTTTTTAAAAGTGCTATAGTACATTTCTATGACTTGCRCGGTTTTACTTTACTCACTTAGCAACAAAAGAAACTTCACTTTTGATGCTTACTTTGCACTTATTTATTACTATGCTTTTGTTTCTGGTTTACATAGGTATGTTATATGCATTCAATAAATGTTCCATACAACTATTATGTATTATTAGAGGTACTTGTGTAACTCTGTGTAATGTATGTGTGTTTGTATATCACTCACTCATTGTCTATACCGCTTTATCCTGTATTCAGGGTCGCGGGGACCTGGAGCCAATCCTTCGCAGGGCACACACATTCACACTGATTCACACACTACGAACAATATGGGAATGACAATTAACCTAATCTAGGAGTCTTTAGACTGTGGGAGGAAACCAGAGTACCAGGAGGAAACCCTCCAAGCACGGGAGAACCTGCAAACTCCATGCACACAGAGACGGGAATCGAACACGGACCCTGGAGGTGCAAGGCAACCGTGCTAACCACTACACCACCATGCCTATATATACACCACCATGTTTATAAGATATATAAACACACACACACAAACACTCTGACCCAGTCCTTTGGCCATCACAATTTGGCCCTTATAAAAGTCCTTATGCTTGCCAATTTTTCTGCCTCCAACACATCAACTTCAGGCAACCATTGCAACGAGATATTGAAAATGTAGCTTCAGTGAGAAAGGCCCAATTGTGATGACTGGACAACTGGGTCAGAGCAACTCCAAACCTGCAGCTCTTGTGGGATGATCCGAGGCCTTCGGTGGTCAGGACATACCAAAAGTGATCCAAGATCAGGAAAAACAATGAACTGGAGAAAGGGACAACAGTACAAAGTGTATTATAACAGTATTATATTTTCATTGCATTTATTTTTTTACCAATATACACTACTGTGTACTTTCTCATATGTTTCATCTTCAAGTGTTTTTTTTATTTTTGTGCAGCCCATTGTTTTATGTATTATTATTTACCAGCCGAACTGCTGCTATATTAATGTAATGCTAAATGTACCTAATGTTGACAAAGTAAGATAATATTTTTGTAGTCAGTGTAAGCTAAATTCTCACAACATAGTGGAATAGATGTACAGATGCTACTTGTCAACCTTACAGAATATCTCAAATATGATTTAACATGAATTGCTGTGATTTCAGTGTTTTGCACAATACATAGAGTTTCCTAATGTAGCAGTATCTATATACAGTAGGGTAATACATGGTGACGTGACAGACTCCAACCAGACGGTGGCGGTAATAATGTGTTGCTGGTTAACCGTCATAAAACAAAACTGAAGAAAACGCCCCAAAATGGAAATAGGAAGCTGTGTGGAATCCGTGTAGTTTACAGTTTACAGCGAAGTGTGTAAAAATATAGTAATCGGAGAGTGACATTGACATTCTGTTCCGAAGATCGCGACACTAAGAGAAGGAGGAGGAAGACATTGTCAACACTTCTACAGTCTAAAATGGAGGACTGCGGTGTCACGGGAGGGTGTAGGACAAGGAAACAACAACCGCGCGAACAAACAACGCAGTCCATAAAGTGAATACTCAGTTCTGCTGCATGGCTTTTTGTGTTTTGACAAAATAATGAAAGCCACATCTCTGACGCTTCGGTTGTACATATTCGGTAAGCAGGATGTGTGACCTGCTCAGTGTTCACGTTACAGCTGCTGTTTACTCGGAGCGCTGAGCATTAATCCATTATCTCTTTCTTTATACAAACTAGTAAATTGTAACAACGTTCAGTTTAACGCAAAAAAAGACTCGCAAAACATATTCAAATATAAAGCGAGCCATTGTGAACAGTAAATATGAGTGTATTTTCAGTTTCAGTTTTGCGTTAGTGGTGAAAACGTAACGTTTTCCAAAGCACAAAATGGCGACTCTCTGCAGATAAACAGCGCAGTTCAAACATTACAGTCATCCCTTTTATCTACATCACTCACACACTTGCTTCTCCTTTTCACTCGATTTATAGCATCATAATCTAAAACATTTAAGGTGTCATTACTACTGAAACGCACATAGATAAACTTACTTGCACTGGTCAGGCTGTTATTGCAGTGTGGTTGTGACTCAGGAATAATGCCATTAACACATTATAGTGTTACATGAATGATGTGAATTCCGTTACTGTGTGAACTGTCTAATAACAGCATCCTATATACTGCCAGTCATGTGCACGCCCCTCAACCCAACCCAACCCAATAAATATTGAAGCAGGACATAACTGGTGTGAGAGCTTTGACAGGGGAAAGAGTTGACTAATATGCTGTTGGTTTAAAAAACTACTTGAGTGATTATAGGGATAATTGAGCCAGGAAATGTGTATATGTATAAACATATTTACAAACATATGGTATTTGGTGGCATTGTCCTCTCGCCCCTCCAGGGTCCGGGTTTAATTCCCACCTCGGGGTCTGTGAGCATGGAGTTTGCATTTTCTCCCTCACTTTGGTGGGTTTCCTCCAGGTACTCTGTTTCCTCCTACAGTCCAAATACATGCAGATGAATCTAAATGGCATTTCTAAATTGCCTGTAGTGTGCCAATGCATGTGTGAATGTTGACAAGTATTACCCTGGTCATATAAATGCAATGTTCACCACTGGTCTCCACAGTCACTAGATGAACTACAAAGAATTCTAGGTGGATGAATGAATGGATAGATGAAATATTTATAGTTTGGCTCCCAAGCTGCTCAAGTGAAACATGTCCACCCTATCATCTGGCGATCAAGAGTTCAATTCTCAGGTGATCTGTAGCCAGGAGTCTAGAGATTAGAATGGCATACTTGCAATCTCACATTGACATGAAATCAATACATCAGTATTCTATCCAAAAATGTATCCACAATTTCACTAATATAAAGTAGCCTTACAAAAGAATCAAGAAATCTACATGAATATTACCTGTATCTACATGAATGCTTCCTTCTCCATTTGATTTATTGGCATTATATCTTTAGTCATGAAATAATAATTTCAGGTTACCACCTTCAATGATGTAAAATAATGACATTATGATAAGCCAAAACCTTTTGACTTCTCATATGGCTTTTCATTTTCATGTACCCGTTTCCATAAATTTTATTCCAATCGTTGGACTTATGTCTGAATAAGCTCAACCCAGAAATCATACTAGGTCAGCCCCACTGAACTTCTTGGATCACTTTCAACACAGAGCAAATCTGAACACCATTACTATGTGCTTACTGTAGTATGTTCGCCAACTGATCATGGCAGTTGAGAAAATGTAAAGTCATGTTGTGAGCTTTTGGGCTACTTTATCATCATCTTGGGATGAAAAATGTATAGAGAAAAATTGTGCTGTTTTAAGCTCATCATTAAAGACTTTTCCTATAACCACTATACATACACATGGTACAAGGAAAGTACATGTACAGATACTGCACCTATCCACTTGCTATAGCTCAGGGAACCAAGAAACCTGAATTTGTGATGTCCCAATGGCGGGCACTGAATCCCCATTCCCTTCTTTTGCAGTAATAATTTTCCTCAATTGTTGGCATTAATGAACTGCAAAGTTACTGAAATTATAACACAATTTGTATTAGTGCAGTGAAATTACTAACCTGTACAATAGTCATCTTGACTACTATTAGAATCTTCATTAAGGTATTTTCCCACCTGAAAATATGATCTAGGTACTCTTTTAAACACCAGAATGTACAACACCAAATAACTTAGAGATGAACTAGATGAGATTCTTTTGACAGCTCCAAATAAGCAGTGTTTTTTATTCACACTGATGTCGGAACATGCAACCTATGCTTTGTTTAAAGTTACAACTAGCTACATTTTATTAAGTATTATTATTATTATTATTATTTATTTTTTATTATTATTATTTTGTTGTATTTTTAAAAAAAATCAGTGTTCTCATATGTGTAGATGTAGCGTTTGTTTGTATCTGGAAATAAGTTGATTATTCCAACTTTTACTAGTTTGGGTAGAGTAAACATGCATTTAATAACAGTTTTTTCTCCTAACAGGTGTTTATTCTGTCCTGACGTATGGACAGTGTGGACCAAGTGAATATATTTCAAGAGCTGGAGAATGTTGTCCGATGTGTAATACAGGTATGACATGATGATACTTTAATAATTAAATCATTAAGTAGCAGGGTTACCGGTCAGAGTTCCGAGGATCCTGAGCCTATCCCGTGGGATCCCAGTCTGTTACACATGGTGGAATTTAGTTACTAATCCAACTATCACCACATTTTTTTTTTTTTGGAAAGTGGGAGGAAGTTGAAGATTCCAGACATGCCGAGGTGTTTTTACTTCCACCTACAGAAAAGTAAATAGATAGACTTTTTTTCCTATTGGAATGTCTACACTTAAAATACAGTGTTGTTTACTATCCAGTTTCATCAGAAATCCTTCTCATCTGGGATTTATCTGGCTTTTTTTACTTTGATGCTTACAACAAAAATTTCTAATAAATAAATGAATAAAGTAACAGCATGTTTTTATTTAGACTTGGTTAACTCATACTAGCTGCTCTTTAAAGACCTAAGAAAATATTTTTTCTGTTCTTATTAACTTAGTTCTTATAACCTCTGTGTTCTGCAGGGTCAGTGGTTTATAAAGACTGCAGTGGTGATTACAGTACATCATGCAAACCTTGCTCTCCAGGAACGTTCATGAATCTACCTAATGGACTTCATACGTGTTTGCAGTGTAAAGTCTGTGACAGTGGTAAATATCATTTAGGTTATTTGTAGGTCTCAAATCTTTAATACCTGTTTCAATAAAAATAATTGGAGAATAATCTGATGTTCTTCTTTTAAAGGACAAGGCCTTACTATTCGCCAAAGCTGTACCACAATGCAGGATACCGTCTGTGAGATCTTGGATGGATATTATTGTTTGGATGCCCAAAATGAAGAATGCATTCATGCAGAGGAACATAGTAAATGTACACCAGGGGAGTATGTAAAAACTCCAGGTGGGTAATAAAGCCTCAGTCCTTCTTTTGATTGTTCTTAAATTAAAAAAGGAACCCTTTTGTATTGTCAATGCTTTTGAATGGGGCTGGGCGATATGGGTGAAAACTGTATCACGATATCAGTGTTTCAAATCGGTCGATATCGATAATAATTGATATTTTTTATGACCCATTTAAAATAAGAACCAGGAGAAAAATATATTACATTTAAACATTTTTATTTTAAACTTAACCTTCCTCTGATCATAATCCCCTCAGTTATTAAGACAGAAATGTCAACAATCATGGAAAACTCAAATAATTAAACTGTAAACATAAGTCTAAAGTCACAATGAACACTTCACAATTATCTCTTAACATTTAAGGTGCAAAATGAAAGAAAATGTAAGAAATGCTTAATAAAGTGTAATAAAATAGTGCAAAGTTTTAAATATAAACAGAGAAACCTGAGAATTTAGTTTAGTATAAGCGTTTTATAACCTGGCTTCTCGACAGTGCTAAGCGGAAGCATGTCTTTGGCTATATGATATGCCACTGCCTCCGTTATATCTTTTGTACCGTTTACATTCTTTGTCATAAGGCACTGATACAGAGTACCTCTCCATGGTGGTCTGCTGCTTGTGCAGTGTTGCAGCTACAGATGATGATGTTGGTTGAATACGGCTGTGCTCCAAAGGGTGAGCGCGGCTAATACCCCTATCTCACCTATTCGGTTTGACTCGCAGTGAGATGCTGTGTTATGCATGTTCCGCGAAGTTCTGCAAGGTCCGCAAGCATCCAAAAAAAATTAAACATGTTTACTTTTCCGCACGGAAAGATGGAAACTTAATCACAGCGCCAAAATTCGCGGTGAATCATGATGAACCGTACCAACGGCCACTGTGCGAAACCGCGTGAGTGAGATAGGGGTATAAGGTGGTACATGAAGTTCGTTGTATTACCAGTCTTGGCAGGGACGACGATCTTGCATAATTTGCAGACGGCATTGGTCTGACTACGGTTAGACTTATAATATCCAAAAAACTGCCACACTGGCAAGCTGACTTTTCCTATTTTATTTACAATTTCCTCGCTCGCTGCGGCACTCACTTTCTGCTTATGAAGAGGAATCCAGCAGACCAGCACGAGACAACAATATGGGGCAAACTGATGCTGTTACATGATTGACTGTTAGTGTATCACTCCTTACGTTGCTAGGTTACCAGAGAGCGAGTGCCTTTGTTAATGCAACCAAACTAGTTTCGCAACCTCTGTTCTCTTCCGACAGAGAATAAAACATATTGAACGTTTTATTGAACACATTTTTATTGATATCGATCACGTTCCTATCGCGATACATTTTGTTATCATTTCATCGCCCAGCCCTACTTTTGAACAAGTAATTTAAGTACCTAGTTAATGGAGCTGTCTTTGACCAAATAATGCAAAATTTATGAATGTATCTGAAAAGAGGTTTGGCATTTTAAAGCTCCTGTCGCTACATGCCATAGACCTATGAGTGAATAACTGCACTTAAATATGCCACTTGAAAAAAGTATTACAAACATGAAAACTGTAAAAATAAGATTTAGACACAGTTAGCATTAAAGCAAGACAAATAAAATCAACTATAATAAAGGTTAAGTGAAAGAAATACTTCCTCTAAATGCAATGCAATTTTTATTGCATTTTGGAATAAAAATTCATATTACATATTTTGTAAATAGTTTCTCCAGGGCATATTTCCTGCTTCCTCACACAAACCTAATACACCACGTATAACAAACAAGCCCAAAAAAAACCTACTTTAGAAGACTGGACATGAATGGTCATATTGAAAACATGCACTTCATTGTGCTGAATTTGCAGTCTGTTTGATGTTTCAGTATTTATTTACAGGCACTAAGAAGTCAAATACAGTTTGTGAGTCCTGTCCACCAGGATTTTATTCTCCTGAAGGTCTGAACTGCACTAAATGGACTGAGTAAGTAATTCATTTGTTATAAAAGCTGTAATATTTAGTTTAGTTATTTAGTTATTCATGTAGAGTAGTAGTTATGTAGTGGTTCGCACTGTCGCCTTGCACCGCCAGGGTCCGGGTTCGATCCCCGGCCAGGCTCGATTCCCGTCTCTGTGTGCATGGATTTTGCATGGTCTCCCCGTGCTTGGTGGGTTTCCTCCGGGTACTCCGGTTTCCTCCCACAGTCCAAAGACATGCAGGTTAGGCTAATTGGCGTTCCCAAATTGGCCATAATGTGTGAATGAGTGCGTTTATGTGTGTCTGTGCCCTGCGATGGATTGGCACCCTGTCCAGGGTGTACCCTGCCATGTGCCCTAAGTCTTCTGGGATTGGCTCCAGGCCCCCCGTGACCCTGAATACAGGATTAAGCGGTATAGATGATGAGTGAGTGAGTGATTTATTTAGGAAATTGCATCTTTATACCTTACTTTTCAGCCAGAGTATTATTTTTTTGTGTTATAACTTTTTCTGTTATTTCTTTCTTTAAGCTGTTCAGCTAATAATGAGGTTGTGGACCAAGAAGGCACTTCCATTACAGATGTTAAGTGCACATTAACAACTAGACGAAGATATGGACTCATAGGAGTTCCTGCTGTAGTAATGCTGTCAACTATACTTTTATGGTTATACAAACAAATCCAATGTGAGTTCTGTTCAGTTTTTTTTATTTTATTTCAAATAAAGCATCAATTCATTATGTTAAGAGGAAATCTTTACATGTGATCAAATACCTAACACAGTTAATTATAATGTTCTTTAACAAAATTGTGTTTTAGATTAATATTTGACACACTTCATTTTTGTTTTGCAGGTAAAAATGAATTACCAGTAGGTACCTACTTTTAATTCAAAAAGACTACAATCAGTTTTGTCTTATTATATTTACYAGTTGTTATTCATTATTGATAAGGAATACATCATTATGTAAACATTTTACTTGCTTAAATGGAAGTTTTCTTATTCTTCCAATAAATTAATTATATATATATATATATATATATATATATATATATATACACACACACACAACAGTCAATACAGTAGTTTCAAGATAATCATTTGATTCTGTTTCACTTTATTGAAAATAGTAACGAATGAATAGTTGAGGGATTTTTGCCTGTAGTGTGAAAGTATGGAAACAAAACTGAGATTCCCTTAATTTTTTTTTTATAATTGGACTATGTTGATGTAGCATCCTTCTTTACTTTATACTTTACTTTCTAATCCTTATTGTATACATTCTGATTAATCACTTTTGTAGATCTCTTAATGCTGGCTCTTTTTATACTTACAGAGGCCTGTAGAGGAAACAAGTCCTAAAGATCAAACAGATGCAGCACAATCCAGGAAACTGTAAGAGCTGTCTCTACTGTTCATCATAAATACACAGCGAAAGCTGGTTCATACTACAGAACATTAATATTATTATTACTTTCCGCTAGGGACGAAAAAGATGAAACAGATTCATCAGATGTAACGTGAACTGAAAAAGGAACAACTTGTCCATGTATACCAGCATGAGTTAACGATTATTCTGGGAGCATTTCAAATCACCAGCTGTACAGAAGAAGGCTTTTTAAGAAACCTCTCTGATCCTTACCAGTCACTGACACTCTTCCAGCGATACCAGGATTGTTGTTTCCATTTTTTTTTAAATAATGAATTTGTTTCTGCTGCTTGACATTCTAGTTGGCATGAGTTTTATAACATTTGAACCTGATTAACACTTTGTAAACATTGTAAGATGAAAAGCTGTGAAATCGATGCCAGCACTTCAGTATTTGCCACTGAAGTTGCCAAAAAGTGACCATTCTCATAACACTAATTTTTTATTGATGATTCGTCGTTTTTTTAGGCTTTGAAACAAGCAATAATCTTTTTAAAACTCTTTTATACTCATTTTTTCAGTACCAACCAGAAAAAAGTATTGTAGAAGCTTCAAAGTCTCAGCTGATTTCTGGAATTAATTTCTGCATCAAACGAGGGTTGTGGAATTTGGCCTCCAACTTTTTTATCAGAACATCAGTGACAAACGCAGTAGGAATTTACTGCAACCAAGACCTATGGTAATTTACTTACATACATACACAGACAAACATACACTTTAAGACAGACTTGACAGAAATGGAACTATCCATTTAATCCTCATATGCTGGCCTGAGGAGGACGAGCTGTCCCTGCTGAAACTTCACTCCTTGTACAGTCTATTATTTTTCCCCCTGCTTAAATCGCTTAAAATTTTCAGTTTTCAGATATCTTATTTCAAATATTCTATTGCCTCTCTTTATGCTTTTGATGGTGGGGTTAAAAAAAAAGTGTGTGTTTTGGGGGGGGGGGTATTCAAGTACAGTTAAACCTTCAATTGCGAGCATAATTCATTCCGGGAGCGTGCTTGTTAGGACTGCACGATTCTTGACAAAATGTGAATCCAAATTTTTCTTCATGGGAATTAAGATCACAATTGTTTCCCATGATTCTCTCTCTCAATCTCTCACTCTCTCTCTCTCTCTTTCTGTTTTTTTTCTTCCAACAAAAAACATTGATTGTCACCTTTCTCCATTTTAATGTTAAAAAAGTGAGAAGTTGTTAAACATAAATAGAATATTAACAATACATCAAAATAAATAATAAGTAGAACTTGTGCATTTTGGACATTCAGACAACTACAGAACTTCATTACGTGTGTTAGTTTCTATAATTTTTATTTTTATTTTTATCAGCATAAAGTAAATGTAACAGTGTTAGGTAGTTTGTTATTAAATACATAGTTTACAGTGCAGAATTTATTGTTGTCAAAGGGTTTACTGCTCAATATTCCAAACACACTTCCAGTATAGTTTTCTGTACGCTCCGTTTCTGCGCGAATTTTTTTTTTGCAGATTCTTGCGGAAGCTTGTGGCACGTCAGACAGTCACTCGCGGTGCCTAGCATCGCATTTCACCGAAGTCCAATAGGGGTGAGAAAGAGGTGTAACTGTTTGTGCGGATACAGACTTAAAGACTTAAAAGGTATCAGGCAGAAACAGGTCGTCAGAATTTAATGATTTTCTGGAATTCAATGAGCACAATATGTTGTGATATTGAGCACGCACAGGAAATGCAGTTTGAACACAATACAATTGTGAGTGTGATGGAGTAAATGAGCATTTAAGTGAACCGAAATAAAATCAGGGTCTAAAACAGCTGATGCTGATTAATGGTTAGGATGTTTAGCTACACCTCCTTGTTACACGCCATGTAAGTGACAGCGGAACGCCATAAATGAGGAAGAGAGATGAGAAGTGATTGAGTTGTGTAACTAAATCATTCGCTAATCTCTGGTGTGATTGGTAATTTAATAGTGTTTTGTGTTACACTGTTTTAGTGCAATCAATGACCTTGACTGATACAGCAATTTGGGATTGTTGTTAACACCTATACACATTGTGCGGATACAATGTGTGTAGGTGTACGCACAGTGCATTCATAAGTGAACTTGTGAATGCAGCTTGATCTAAATGCAGGCAAATACTCGCAAGTAAATAGCCGGCATTCAGAAATGAGATTGCATGTATGTATGAATCGAGATTGTGTTTTTTTTCCCCCAATTACTCGTGCAGCTCTAGTGATTGTACATCAAAACACTTGTATATCAAAGCAAATTTCCCCAGAAGAAATAAAATGGAAACTCCGACAATTTATTCCACAACCCAAAAATATTCATATACAACTAATTTATACAAAATAAAAGTTAAAAAAATAATTAATCTGCATAACCTTACATGCGCTCACACACACACACACCAGCTCCCGACAGAGCCAGAGAAGAGGAAGGCATCTACTGTATAGGATGACTTTCACACACGCCCGCACACTCACAATCCAAGGTTCCACTGTACTTGTATTATTTTCTATATATGTTTTTGTTATTGTCATTTGTCTTGTTTGTCAGATAACCGTGCTGTTTTATTATGTTTGTTAAATAATTAACAGCATCATTGTCACATTCATTTAAATAACCTTTTTTATAATGTAGTAGTAATGTAGTTTTTTTATAACGTGCACAATGTGTTTTAAGACATACTGTAAATAAACTACAAAAAAAATTGTAATCATTCATATGTTTTTTTTTATTTTTTTTAGACATTTTAAAAATGTTATCTTAGTATTGATAGGAAAGTGGATTTCCAGGTCATATGACGAGCTGAGTAAAAATCTTTTCTATAATGAGTGGCCAGTGACCTGTGCTGCAGAGGGCACAATATTTTCATATTTTGCATATTTGTTAATTAATAAGTATAAATTCTAGATTTTATTTTAATATCTTTCAGGTCAAATGACCTGTTGGCTAAAATCTTTTTTGAAATGTGTAGCCACCAGTCGTGCAGTACTGTAACATGACTTAGCTATTAATAATTTGTATAAAAATATTTTACAGGCAGTGATCTTATTTCAGGTTGAAGCGCATGTACATGTCTGAAGATGAACCCCTTGAAACTGCAATTTCACAAAATTATTTTTGCTGTTACATGGTATTGGTTTCCACAGCATAGGTGGCTAAATATTAGGAAATTGTACAAAAATGCTTCTGTTGTTTGTAAACTTTTCCGCTGGTAGAGTTTATTATCAAGTGCCGACGCTTCTACCTACCGAGGCAGTCTGTCCAGTCTGCTATTAAACATTGCTTTGACACAACAGACTGAGACATCTTCAATGAAGCAGCAACTTGCATATTTGAGACCCCAAAACAATACACAGGCACAGAATATCCCTTCTGAGGTTTAGTCATACAACTCAATCATTTATCTCTCTTCCTCATTTCCATGTTGACTCACATGACATGTAACATGGAGGCATCACTAAACTAACTAGTCAGTTTACTTAATGAAACGAAAGTGGTATGACAAAAAACTTGATTGTTAAACTCTGTATTTTGTGTTCTGATTTCATATTCGCTTACTTTAATTCTCATTCGCATGCAGGCTAGTGATTAGCGAATCCGGATTCATCAGGGTTAAATAATGCAATCCTTTATATGACTCTCGATTCACGAATACCTCTATTCATTTACTTTGATCTTGTTTCTAACAACATAGATAAATGCAATAAACAATATACATAAATACCAAAAATTACACCATTTAGTTGTTCTAAGTATTTGTTAGCTACTAACTGTACTTTTTGTAAATCGTTCTGGATAAGATCATCTGTCAAATGCCTAAATGTAAACAAGTAGCTGACTGAGTTTTCTAGAAGACTTCCTGCATGGTCAGAAACATAAGAGACTCAAGATCACAGATACTGATTCATCTGAACTGGCGGATTCAGTGGATCTGTCGTACTTGGAGCATATAATGAAACAGTCGAACCTGTGAGACTCGGTATGTGATGTTCATGAGTCCAAGGACTCAGCAGATTCTAAGGATTCTTTAAGTGCCCCTAGTGGAGAACCATGGTTCTTGATGGTCCTCCACCATTGAGAACATTAAAGATATGTAACGGGTTCGACCCTTTGTTGCACGGGCGGCACCATGAAACACAGACACGAGGCGAGATCTTAAGGGAAAAGGGTAATTTATTAGGGATAAATAAGGGAAGGAAATGGTAAAAGGAGGGAGGACGGAAAGAAAGGGTAGGGATGAAATGTGCACGTGCGTGGTCCGAGGCAGT